>BCLG01001298.1:104067-118935 GCA_001602295.1 Zoysia matrella | reverse complement strand
TTGTGTCTTCGATAGTGAAGGTAGGAGGAGAATCTGGGTTCCCAAGTAGACTGCCAATTGTTTTGCTGTACTCGAGCACATATTGCCACCTAACGAAATAAAATTGAATAAAAAAACACATCTAATATAGCATACGTTAGACTAATCAGCAGAGCAGGTTGAGTGAAAAAAAGGTTGAGATTCCATTTGCCAAAAATAAGATTGAATTATCCATGCTTTTCACTAGTGTGTACACAAAGTGCATCAGTGTTACTGTATGAAATGGGTACTTCAGTCTCTACAATCTACAATATTAAGGACATCACAAGGGTTGATAACTAGTAGTATCAGAATATTACAGTAAAAAAAGTTCATTAAGTTGAGTTTTGTATAGCATTGTTGGCTTGTTGCATTGGCATAACAAAATCGGTATCAATGGGGTGGGAATTAAACTAATTCTATAGCATTTAAACATTCAAATCATGAGAAAACGATTCAGGTATTAATAATCAAATCAATCGCCGCCAAATAAACAGCTTCAAACAAAAGTTCACCATTCTGCGTGCTCGGAGAGTGATGGCAAACGCGACAAAGCGGCAGCTTCCGTGAGAGCATTCTTCCTACTCTGCAGCAGCGCGAAGGCCGGCACAGACCCGTACTCTATCCGCCGCATCTTCGCCTCGTCGATTTCCTCCTCGACCTCCCCACGGCCACCGCCACCGAGGTTCACCTCCACGACTCTCCCGGCGACCTCCCCACCCTCCAGACTCGGCTGACGGAGGCACGCGACCTGCAGGAGGTTGCCGCTGGACCAGGAGACAAAGACGCGGTGGATGGGCGGGGCCACGCCGTGGCGGATGTGGCGCACGGGAGGCGGCGCCGGCGAAGCTTGTCCGGCCTCCCCCGAGAACGGGACGATGGCGCCACTACCGACGTCCGTCGGCACGCCCGGCATCCTCGTCGCCGGGCCTAGGACGGGCTAGGGTTTTGGAAGCGGGGGGAGGGAGGGGGCGGGAGTGACCGGCGGCCGGGGTTTGGGCGAGCAAGGCGTTTAGCAAGTGGGGGGTTTAGCTGTTCGAAACCGAAGACTCATTGCTTAATTTATCAATTATACCCTACATTATTATCCAATTTATGCAAATCAATGGAAAATCACCGTGATTATCACTATTCCAATGAGCAGTCTGATCCCATCGTTCAAGCCTGCGCGCGGGCTCCGGTCCGATGTCGCCCTTCTGAAAAAAAAAACATGGGGGCTAAGGCTAAAGAAAGCTGAAACTAAAAAAAACTTAAACAAACAAGTTCTAAAAAGCTGTTTTTTAATATTAAAAAGCTAGGTTTTAAAAAAAAGATTTTTTGTCTTTTATAAAAAAATAAACTAATATATTATAAAAATCAACAGTGTTACTATAAAAATCAGCTTTTCAACTAGTCACTAACCAATTTTTTTAAAAGCTCAAACAAAGAGGTTTTGAGCTTCTCTATATCTCAAAGCCAAAAAAAAACAGCTCTAGCCAACTTTTAGTTCATTTTCTCAAAAGTTAGCTTTTTAATATTCTAAAAACCAGATTTTCAAAACTTTATTTGTTTCAATTTTTTATATTTCAGAGAAACCAGCCTAAAAAAAATTGAAACAAACGTCGCCTAACCCGCATGCCCGGTGGACCCCTGGCAGACCTCATCCTGCTCAATGGCTCATGAATGAACTGGGCCGAGGGCCCAGAATGGTACATAAAATATTCAGCCCATATTGGGACGTAGAATCTGAAACAGAACACACTGTACTCCCTTCGTCCTTCTTTTTTATATAAGTCAGTCTGGACTATTTAAAACATTTTAAATTATAAAATTTTTGAAACTTCTCAAATTATAAGTCATTTTTATTTTTAAAATCAATTTTTTTATTCCTAATATATTTCTACTTCATTTTTCTGCTTCACCTTTTTCATTTTTTAAAGCCATAACATTTCTGGGAAGGCAAAATCCCGTGCCTTTCTTGAAGGTCGTGCAAGGTGACCCCGGCTGCTCCTCCTTGTACGACCTTGAAGAACCTGCATTGCTTTCCCCTGCCCACGAATAGGAATAGAAAACAGAAACAAAAGGAGTTCCAGTTCGCGAATACAGTTAGGATGTAAGTTTTTTTTTATTTTTTGGCTGGTGGATCGATCTAAAATTTTCTAAAATGAACTAACTCTCACTTCACCTCCCTCAAAATGAATAAGAGATGTAACCTTCCAATCGAGTATCCACTTGCATCTTCAAAACGGTGATAGAATTCCATTGTTAGGAGAGCCTGGACTCCAATAGATCTTGATTTACTCAACGGCGGTACTCGTGACTGAAGAATCCCATTTCGCGAGACTAATCCACGTCGGGGTCGTAGAGCTCACAGTGACCCGGGGTCGTCCAACGTCTCCGACGCAAGCGCCCGCGTCGTGGAGCCCAAACTTCCCCGTCCGACTCAACGGCACGATGCTACTCCTATCGAGTATCCACGTCTCTCTCGAGGCGGCCATGCGATGTGAATCCAGCGGCACCGGGGATCAATCAGTCCGCGGTGTCCCCCGGCGTGGGGCGTACGCGCCGGGACCCCCGTAACGTGGGGCGCCGCCGCGGACGCGTGTCCAGACACCGCGACAAAGGACGTCGTCGTCGAGTCGAGCCGAGCACGTTCCTCCGCCCCCGAGCAGTAAGCAGCTAGCGCCGGTATGTGGCTAACCGCTAACATGGCTTCATGCCTGGGTGTACGTGCCATACGCGACGTGGAGTAGAAACGTCGAGGTCTCCTGTTTGCTTTCGATGAGACGATCGATAATCGTCCGTCTCCGTCTTCAGCGCCGGTGCGTGGCCGGGCGTAACGGTGGATCATTTGCGTGCCTGCGCAGTGCGCTCATCAGTATTTCAGCGTGCCCATGCCCCCATGTCAATATGGAAAGCCAGTGTCCCCGCTGCATGAATGCCGGGCAACCATAATCCTGCATCGATCTCCTTCTGTGACGCAATGGTTCGCAATGCGATGCGTTTCTACGCTAGTATTGCACACACCGAGTGTGCTTAATTGCCTGCATGTACTGATGTGCATAGCATTTAGCATGTCCTTGGTCACCCCACGCTTGAAGTTTATCGACGACCGTCCACAGTAAAAAACAGAAGCTTCGTGCCAGTCCCGGGGCGCGGCCAAGATGAATAAACTTGCGAGTAGTTTACTCACCCCGAAGGACGAACGGTGATCCCGATCAAGCTGGCTGGCACTGATTTCCACCAGCTTGCACGTGACAGCGCCTCACAAAATCCACCTGCCTCGTCAGGCGCGCTTTGTTCTCACCCGGACGCAAGGGACGACGAGAATCCACTGCTGTTCCAATTCGTGGACCGGCCGTGCACTGCAGGGGTTAGTATTCCTTTCATCTTCATCTTCAACGAAGTAAAGATTAAGTTGGCGGTACTGTTACTTGAATTTAATCGAACGTAAAGATGTACTGCTAGGAGTACTTCATGTTCAGCGACGCGCGCGGTAGCCTTTGAAACCAGTTAGGATCAGGAATACTTCAGGAGGCTTCCGTAATCTGTAGCCGCGCAGGGGAGTTCAAACGATGAGCGCAAGAACGACGAATCGGTTTCGAAACGGTTCGATTCAATTATTCAAACGCACGCAGGTTTAAAGTTCAAATTTTGGTTGAGGCAGCAGTAACTGAATGGTGGTGTGGTTGGCTCAGCGGCCACTCCTTAAAAACCGTTCGCTTCAGCTGACTTCCCTCTCCCTCTTCCCCGGTGTCTCTCGTTCCTCCATGTCCACCGTGCTCCACGCCGATTAAACCCTACAACTCACTTCTCTGTCTGTCTCCGCGTTATTTCCGTTTCCGTCTCCTCGCCCACACGTCCGAGTAACGCAGGGCGGCACACAGGGAGACGGAGAGTGATGGAGGCGGCGACCGAGTCCGGGTACTACGGCGGCGCGGGCCGCGAGAGGAAGGGCGCCGGGTGCGTGGACCACTTCGACGTCGACGACCTCGCCGTCGACGACCTCCTCGTGCTGCCGTACGACGACGACGACGATGAGGAAGGCGACGGGGGCGGCGAGGCCGCGGCCCTCGTCGACGTCGCCGGTGGGGGAGGAGGCGTCGTGGTCAAGGAGGAGGGTGGTCTGGGGAACCTGTCGACGGACTCGTCCACCGTCACGACGGCCATGGACAGCTGCAGCAACTCCTTCTCCGGGCTAGCCGACGGCGACTTCTCAGGCGAGCTGTGCGACCCGGTGAGTCTTTAATTTTTGACCCAGAGACTTTAACGTAGAGTAGATTCGTTTCTATCTTTTCTTGCGAATTTTGCACGTCCGTTTTCTTCTGATTACCCGTTTTTCAATTAACAACAAAATGCAAAACGGAAATAACAATAATAAAAATAAAAACGCGTGGATGAGTTGTATTGTGGTTTTGCATGAAGATAGTTGTGGAATTGTGCTTTAATTCCCATCAATAACCACTTAAAATTTATCTATCCAAAGTTCTCATCTCGACTCTAGAAAAAGGATAAGTTACCCAGGTAAGCAAAAATAGCAACAACGCTAAAAATAGAAGCTTTTGAACTTGAACATTCGACACTTCCATAACTAGCCATAAGAATTCTCCGGTACTTGATTACTTGCAGAATTTTCCCGCGCGCACAAGTACACAATGAAGATTCCATAAACAGAACTAGTAGCAGCGACTTAACTTGCAGTGAATTTTGTGCAGTACGAACAATTGGCGGAGTTGGAATGGCTGTCCACGTACATGGGCGAGAACGACGACTTCGCCACCGAGGACCTGCAGAAGCTGCAGCTCATCAACGGCATCCCCGCAGGCGGCTTCTCCTCCTCGGCGGCGAGAGTGCTGCCAGCTCCCGCGCCCCATACGACTGCGGCAGCCTCAGCGACGACGCGGCAGACCGGTATGTCCCTCCCGGAGGCGCCGGTCCCCGGCAAGGCCCGTAGCAAGCGCTTCCGCCCCGCACCGGGCAACTGGTCGTCGCACCCTCTCGTTCTACCGCCCGCTCCGGCCTCGCCGCCGTCCCCGGCGTCCACGGCCATATTGCCGGCGGAGTCCGGCGTCTCATTCCACTTCCTTGCCAAGAAACCGTCGAAGTCATCCAAGAAGAAGGACGCGCCGCCGTCGAGCTCGACGGCGCAGTCACCTTGCGGCGGCTCGGTCTCGGCGGCGTCCGCGGAAGGGCGGCGGTGCCTGCACTGCGAGACGGACAAGACGCCGCAGTGGAGGACCGGGCCCATGGGGCCCAAGACGCTGTGCAACGCGTGCGGGGTGCGGTACAAGTCGGGGCGGCTGGTGCCGGAGTACCGCCCCGCGGCGAGCCCCACCTTCGTCATGTCGAAGCACTCCAACTCCCACCGCAAGGTTCTGGAGCTGCGCCGCCAGAAGGAGGTGCAGCATCCGCTAGCAGCGCCGCCGCAGCACCACCACCAGCCGCACGTGATCGCGGGCGGGCTAGTGCACATGCAGAGCCCGCTGCTGTTCGACGCGCCGCCCATGATGGTGGGCGACGACTTCTTGGTCACACATCACCTAGGGCCAGACTGCCGGCAGCTCATCTAGATGAGCCCTGGGCTAGATTAATCGATCAGTTAGCGCAGAAATAATTAATCCAGCTAGCTAGCTAGAAACCCCAAGAAGCAGAAATGAATATGGGTGAGCTACGAATCTTTTCTTAGGAGCTCTTTTTTCTTTTCAATATATCCCCTTCCCTTAGTTCGTGTGCCTCTGTTCATCTCTCGATCGTAATTTTTCGTGTCATTTTTTTGTTTATAAGATCTACCCCCTTTTTCAGCTTTCAGTTTAGTCGTCCTAATCCCTTAATCAGAACGTTTTATCCTGCCAGGGATTTTATCTAGTTTTTTCTTTTCTTCCTTAGCATTTTTGTAATTCAGGGCTACCAGTTTACTCCCTTCCAGTCCCGTTCTGGTACCAGAACTTGAACAATCAGAACTGAACAGTTTTGCTTGATTCGTTGTTGCAAGTTGCAACCTCTCATGCTTCTTTTTTCTGAAATAGCCAATGAGCAAGTTTCTAGCTCAGGCTCCATGGCACGCTGCACCTGCACGCAGCTGGTGAACTCAGCCCACAGATATTGTGTGCGCAACCAAACAAGGCCAGGCATGCAGAAGGCGAGCGCTCCATCAGTGTGGCTGGATGAAAACGGACGTGAACGGTTGAAGAACACTCATTTTGTTTTTTTTCACATTTATTTTATCGAACCAAAACGAAAACAGAAAACATGTAACGAAAACGAGCGAAAAAATAACAGAAATTTAGAAAAACGAAACAATTCAAACAGTAATACCTCAGTGTGGGTCTGGAACCGGTAAACTAAATCGAGAAGATCACTCATACTATAAAACTAATATTGAGAGAAATATTTTTTATAACATGCACGCAGCTTGAGTTATACTTTAAATCCAGATATTTTTGTTTCTTATATTTGCTAGCTCTGTAGAAAACTCACGGCAGAAAGACAAAAAAAAAAAACTTCGTCCTCCTTTCCCGGAGCATAAGCTGTGACAAAAACATTTTTTAATAGCAACGAAGATAGATCAACTAATCTAATCAAGCGAGCATGCGAGCCGTGCTGGGTCTGCTGGGTGGCAGGCCTGGCCGTGGCAGTGTCCAGCAACCACGCACCGAGTGGGCTGGGAGGTGGCCAGGTGGGCTTTCTTCCCGAATAAACATAAACGGAACACAAAACGGAAAAATTTCGGTTAAAAACAGGATTTTGAGAAAACGGTCAAAAAAAATAACCATCTAATTTTCGATCCCTCATCCCTTTTTCATTTCCCGTTTTCATTTTGTTTCTGTTTATTGTCTTCAAAATAAAAAACAAACAAAAAAAATTTGATTAATACGGTATACCGATCGAAACAGGATTTTCTCCTATCATTTTCATCCCTAGGTGTGGCTGGACCCCGGCGCCGGCAGGCAGGAATGATCTCTTCCTCGCTGTAAAACGGCCGTCGCCCCTCGATAGCTTTTGCCGTGGTTGGGTTCATTCATCGTCGCTGGGCCCTGCCCTGTCCCCTGCGGCTGCTGCTGCCTCGCTCTGCACGCAGAATGAACGCGAACGCTTCCATTTCACATTGACGTGCGTACGACGCTGAAGCTAAGCGTCACTCGTCAGAGGGGGCACCGGGCACGGAGCAGGGCACTAGGCCCCGACGCGAATTTAAATCTACTGCCCAGTTACTTCTTCTGACTACGGTTAACCCTACAGTGCATGGTGCATCGCTTGCATGTTACGGCTACCTCAGCTCGGTCCACAGCTACGTTGCTACGCTTACATTACATCCATCATCCATGGACATGCAACAACGACTCTGGCGTAGGAGTAGGACCATCTTCTGGTAGGAGGAGTGCAGTGTGTGTAGCAGTCGTAGTAATTTGGTACTAACATTAGCTTAGGTTTAAACCTAAGCACGTTAAAGAAGGTCCTGTAGGTTGGTTGCGGGCACTGTGAGCGCATGTGGGGCGCTCACTACCAGGAGACAAGTGGAGTGTAAAAACCGGGCCGCGTCGATCGGGGTCAGGCAGGCAGGCAGCAGGGCACCGGCCCGGCATCGGAGGGGCTCACATGGGGTGTGGCAATAGATAAACCGGAGTGAGGTGACGCTATAGTAGAATACTGCTACCGCTTCGACGACGACGAAGCAGAAAGAGCTCTGATTTGTGCCGGCGAGGAGCGGTTGCGGTACAATATTGCCCTCCTTGGTTCGCGCGTCCTCGTGATCCTAGACACGCAGGGCAGGGCATCGTCGGCGATCCAGATGGAACGATCGGTATACTATGCCGTCGGGTGCGGTATACTATGCCGTCGCTGGTGCGGCGCTCAGTTTTTCTGCAGGGAATTCACCGCCACAGGAGTACCGATTAATATTCTTTGACGTCTCAGTGTGCACATCAGCACATGCCTCGGTTACTTGAGCTCGTAGTCACCGGCTGAGCGACCGTGCCGCCTGGGAACCGCCGCTTGCTGTTGCATCGTACGACCGGTGACTCGGCGAGCGACGCACGCACCGTGTGTCCGTCCGTGGAGGTCCACCCACGGGTACAAGGCGTACAAGCCGCCCGGGTTACCGAAACGAGACCTGTCGAGGTCGAGTCAAAGGCGTGGCGGCTCATCATCGAGGCTGCGCGCACGCGCCTCGATCGATCCATCGATCTGCTAGCTGCGCGCACGTACTGGTGGTTGGTCAAATGCCAGCGGCGCGGCCTCGATCGATCTCTAGTGGCATAGTGTTACTGCTGATCGATCGCCTAACATGATGAGCCAGATCTGGGTTCTCTTGACTTGGTTGACGAGGAGCGGGTACGTGCCTGCCTGCCTAGATTTGTTAATTAAGCCGGACGGGCATGGCGGGGGACATATAAGCGCTGGCCGCGTGGTGGTGCCGCTCACATGCGCCCGTGCGCGCGCGACGCGCCACCGTCCGTAGAGCCGTGCCTTTGTTCTCCGGATCAGGGAGTAACGTGACTACCCGCGCTTGCCTGCTCCTGGTGCCGGGGCCGATGAGTGAGCAGCAGCGCGGGTCACGTCGCCGAGAGCACGTGCGCCGGCGTGCGCAGTAGCCAGCCGCCCGCAACACTGGGCTTCCTTTTTCTTCTCGGGCCTACGCACGTGGGTCCGGCTGCGCGGCTTTGCTTGCTTGCTTGCTGCGGCAACGCAGATGCAGATGTAGATGCGTTGCAGTCCGGCTCCCCGCCCCGGCAGAGAAGCGAACGGAACCCCACGGGCTGTGGCGTCGCCAAGTGCGGTCTGCGGATGCCTTGTCTCCGAGCGTCGATACCGTACGTGCCGGCAAGCCCGGCCTACCCTGCATTGCCTGCTTGCTGCGGCTGGGAGATATTTTCTCCGGTGTTTTTGTTCCGTGTTGCGTACTTGTCACGATTTCTCCAAGAGCCCGTACTAGCGGTAGACGTGTTCGTCTCGACGGTAAGCAGGAACCGGAAAATCCAACCGTGAAAACAGATCTCGTGACCACACCAATGACGTCTACGACAATGCGTGCCCGTGTTACGGCTGAGACATCAACCGTTACAGATTTACAGCGGTGAACTCGAGTTGCATATACCTACGGAGTAGTATATGACGCGATGAGTCTTCGACTATAGCCTGCTGCCTGCATTTGCCCGTCAGCAACAAGCATTCTGCAGCGAGGAAGCCAGCCCTCCCCTGCGTTCCTTTCCGGCAACACAATCTACCCCGAACCCTGAGCTTGGCAGAGGACCTGCTCCTCTGCTTCCCCTTTGCAGAAAAAGCTCCTACGAGCACTGATGCTTCCGTCTCCCCTTCGGCCCTTCGGTTGGTTGCAACAGGGCGAAAACGCGAGGCCACGCAAGGACAGATGAAGGTAAGAGGAAGACAATGTTCTGTTCTTCCACGACTCCAAGGGGGTGATTGGTTACTAGCATTAGCCTGAGCCTGGCTGGGAGACTCATGCATGCTGAGCTGAGCCGGGATCTACGAATGCAGCCTTTGGTGATTGGTTTGTTTGCGTGTTTTTTTTGGATTAATTGTGATGCTGTTTGGTTGATTGCTTTCGGCTTTGGCTGCATCTACAGGTGCTAGGATTGTATGAAAAAGAATCCGATTACCTTATTAGATTGGTGAGATTACCACCATTTTTCAGCCAACTTCTAACTTCAAGACTTTTCGCGCCAACACTTCAACTTTGACGCCAATGGAACAAATTCATCAGAATCCAATATAAAGTTCTAAATATCAATGAACCTTTCATCACCAGAAAGCAGAATACATTGAAACCACTCTTATTAACCAGAATATCACCAGAATTTATAGAAGACGATTGGGAAGTTTTTACAGCATTCTTACACTATACCGTTAGTTACGTTGTGACCCGGACTAAGACCTGCTACCTGAATTGAGAATTTCCTTTCACATTTCTTTACTCCTCCTTAAAAGTAGGAGTGTGCGGTGGGCGGGCGGACATCGTCCGTCGTCTCCCATCCGCGCCGACAGGTGGGCCCGAGGCGAGCGCGCGTCGCCTCCGACGTGAGTGTAGCCGCCCACTCGCCCGTCATCCCCATCCCCACGACCACCGCTTCCGCCCGCCCTGCTCCTCACGCACGGATAGCTTCCGCCGCCGCCTCATCCCCTCGGCGCAGAGTGGAGATTGGAGAGATGGAGCTTGGGGTGGGAGATTAATGGGCTGGCGGAGCGTACCCCTCGGCATCGTCTCCCAGCACACCCTCGCGATCTTGCGCAGGTTCTGAGAAGTGGATTTGGGGGGTTGAGACCGCAGCCGGTGGGGATGGTGAGATATGCGAGAAGCAAGAGGGTCGAAGCTGATCTATCTCGTGCCGCAAGCCACCCCTCTTCTCCCAGCGCACCGAGCGGGCGGGCTCCCTCTAGCCACGTACTGTTGGCTCCGCGCGGCCGACCACCGAGCGGGCGGACTCTCTCTTCCCCGCGCCGTCTTTGTATTGCCTACTAAAATCTGGGCAATGGCAGCAGCAACGCCGGATCTGGGAGAATGGCGTGCTCAGGGGCACCAGAGCCTTAACCTGGCCTCCCAAGAGCCGCTGTGAGCTCCTAGCCGTGTGAGCTGCGTCGACCTGCCGGCCCACGCTGCCGCCGCCCCGGCCTGCCCGAAGCCGTCGTGTAGCTCAATCCCGCGAGCTCTGTTCTTATTTGGCAGTCGTCTCAAAGAGGTAAATCATACTATGCCTGAAGCCTATTCCTGCATGCTCGTTTAGACTGCATTCTTACTGGTTTGAGCTGTATTTGGCGTCGTTATGCTGTAGATAGTTTACGCACTTCTTTCTGTGACAATTTAATTTGGAATTAGCTTGTATTCTAGCATCATAGTGCGGTGATTGTGTAGGATGAAGCTGATAGTGTAAGTGCAGAGGTCAAAATTTGAGTTGAGTTAAATGTTTGTTAATTGTGGTAACCAAGGTGGGTTTGGCTTTAGGAGGCAGTAGGATTCCTACGTTCTTTGAAAATTGTAACTGCAAACTAAATGTCTTCTAGATCGTCATAATGAAAATATTAGTGCATATTTGATCTTGTATCATTTGACTGGAGAGTCACCTAGGCAAGTTTGAGCCGGAGATTCGCCAGGTGCTGAACGCGATTTTGTTTTGAGTATATTATTGGGATGTTTTGTATCCATTCTGTGTCAAGGAAAAAGTTACTTGGAACACGAGGATAGAGGGTCGAATTAAAATTGGTATACTGCACATCAATAACGGAGTAGTAAGATCTTGAATAGTTGTATCTGATTCCATGATTTAAATGCCCTTGAATGGGAAAAAGATGTTACTGTGACAACGTGCTATGAAACTAAAAAAACTAGACCCATTGATTTGTTAGTTTTGTGATGCTTGCGAAACACACTGTTAGGCAATACAACTCTTTTTCTTGAAGCATGAAAGAGCTATAGTAATCAGTAACCTTGCATCTGCTATGTTTGTATTGAACTCTGGCGCCTCTTATAGGCCTATTGAGGACTGTATCCGCTAACATGTCATATCAAAATTATATTGAAACATTCATTAATCATTACTTCATTACTCATATAAGAAACACAGGCAATTTCTTATATGATTAGTTCATATGATAGCACAAGAAGTATATCTTGTAATAGGAGAAATCTGATTTGCTTCAAAGGAGAAGTGAGACACTGAGTCATTGCCATTGCATTGAACTTAATGCGTATGAGCCTGTCTGCTCGCTTAAATGTTAAAATGTTTGAAAGACAGATTTTTTTTCTTTTTTCTTTTTTCTTTTGGACATGACATATAGTCTATATATCATCCAATACTGGAGCTTGTCATCACTCTGAATTCTTATTGTTTACATGCTATAAAATACTCTTATAATGTTACTTCGTACTCTTAGATGAGTAGGAGTAGATAAATTCCTTCGAAATTCAATCTAGCATAAACTTGTTGACGATTAGGTTGCCATAAACGATTCTATATCGTAATCTTTGTTTCTGTTAGGGATAGTATATTTTTTGTATTATGATGTAATTTTCATTGCACACAACAACACATGGGCATTAGACTGTGTTATTAATGGTGTGAACAATTACAGTGCAAATAGTTTAAACATGGTGGTATGGACTGCTAAGTTGTTTTCCACCGTAGTGCAGCACGGGCATTGGACTATTTTTAGATAATGGAATCACCTTTCACATAGATGTTGTTATCAGAAATTGGAAAGTAAGATTATTCACCATAAAAATTCAGCCAGATATCATATTATCATAAACTATTCAACTGATTTTACCTACCAACCATAAAACGACATGCCATTTCTACGAGCTACGTACTCACCAGGAGGAGGCGACTTGCAGCATCAGTGTGTGACGGAACCACATGCAGTGCAGATTCTGCCCGCGAACGAACGCGGCGCCGTTATTCCGCACCTGAATCTTTGTCGCATCTGCTCGCTGAGACCGGATCTGAGGCCTTTCCTCCTCAAGCAGGCGCGAACATCTTTCCTCATCAAGCGGGCAGCAAAAGAGAGCGCGCTCAACTTTGACGAGCAGGCCATGGGGATCCACGTCGCCGCCGCCATCTACTGCGCCCTTGGCCGCGACGCCGCTGCGTCCCCGTCCTCGAGCTCGCCATCACGGTCGCACAAGCGCTCGGGCTACTGGAAGTGGACGCCGAACGAGGAAGGGGCGGTGAGGGAGCAAAGGTAGTGAGAGAGAGGAGAGAAATACGGGCATTGGTAACTCTAACCTCACTGTGTTAGCTCAGCTTTTATTCGCCTGCGCGAGGGGCACTCGGGTGCGACGCGACCTCGCACCAGCGGAGCCAGGTCCAGCAGCGAAGCTCAATCCCCACATATGAGTCGAGCCAGGCTGCGAAGGCTTACCTGCACGCCACGGACCTAGCTACGGAAGTGGACCGGGTAACCAAACTTATAAAGCTGCAACAATCGGACCTGGCCTAGGGGGAAACAGGGAACCAATCACTCCCCACAGCCCTTTCCGTTGCCGTACGCTTCAGGCGCATTGCTTGAAACTGTACGCGACGGAGTTCATCCTTGCTTCGATTGGCATACACAAGAAATGCGATGCAACGTTATGGTGAAATCAGGGGTAGTAGCAGTGTACCGTTTCTGTAGTTGAGTGAGAGAGTGCATTTAGAGTTTTTTTTTTGTTGAGAGGAAGAGTGCATTTAGCAGGTTGGTAATAGATGGACCTCGCGTATTGGCCCATCTATTAGTGGGCCTGATATATGTTGGATCCCAAGAAGTAGCTTGCTATGTCCATCTAGTATTGTGCTCTCAGGGCACTGAGGAAGTGTTGAATAACGTAAGCCCATCAAAACTATGTCAATTAGCGTGTTCGGCTCCAGTGATACTCCATCAAGATTTTTTTTTATTGACGTTGATACTCCATCAAGCCTAGCTCGCTCAGCGTAAAAAGTATACTCCACCAAGTTTATTTTGTATACTGCGGGCGGTTCCATTTTTTTCTTAATCGGAGTTCTAGGTATGGGCTTATATGGTTCGAACGAACCAAGATTAGATTTGGAAAGATTGATTAATCAATCATACCCTGCTACATTGGAAATACTACTTTATTTTGGCTTCCTTATTGCTTATGCTGTCAAATTGCCGATTATAAGACGTCACGAAAAAAAAGGGAATCACATATGCAATTGCCACAGCATATTAATAACAAGAAAAAAAAACCAGAATGCAGACTTAAATGAGATGTCTAATGTTTCTCCCGTATACGAATCTGTTGTTCTAGACTACACGTCACTAAGAGCTTTTGGTAGAGATTATTTTTGGTAGAGTTTATGATTATTCAAAAATTTGCTTATACCTTGAATTATTTATAAAAATTACTTATCCAACTTATCTATATAATTTAATTTTTATGTCAAAAGTATTTAGCAAAACAACTTATCCAATAGTGGAAAAGTGGTAAAAAGCTCATATTTGTAGCTTATGTGTGCTGCTCCCTCTGTTCACTTTTATTTTTATTTGTCATTGTTGACTTCTGACATCAACTTTGATCATATGTTTTATTTAAAACATTAGTTCAAATATATAAAATCACAAGTCATGTTTCAAATACCTTCATAGATAAATCAAATTATAATGAAATATATACTCCTTCCGTCCTCATTTAGTTCTAGTTTTAGATGTGGGCGCGAGGATTAAAAATGGTGAAAAATGTGAGATGTGCTGAAAACGAAAAAAAGAGAGATAGAGATAGAAATATATTGAGAATAGAGAAAGGTGTATTGAGAAGCAAGAATGACAAGTAAAAGAGAAAACTCGTGAACTTTAGGATGATAAGTAACAGGGAACAGAGGGAGTAATTTTTATCATATTTTTTTAAGTAAAACGAATGGTGTTGATGTCATAAGTCGACAGCGACAAATAAAAGTGAACGGAGAGAGCAGTACAAAATGTAAAAATGGATATAATCACTTACTCCCTCCGTTCTTTAATTGATGTCGCCGTTGTCACGTCCCAAACCTTGTCGTGATGCGTTAAGTACCCGAGCGCCGCTTTGCCGACATGCCGACCTGCACGGACCTCGCGTTGGCTGCGCGCCGAGCCGCCACGACGCTTAGACCGGCCACGCAGCTGTCAAAACCGTCCAAGAATTACCACCCGACTGCCCCAGCTCACTGCCGCGCCGAGCTCGCTCCCCACCGACTATAAAACCATTCCCACACCGCGCCCGCGCGTCCCCACGCTGCGCCACATCGCACACAAGGTTAGGGCCCTCTCCCTCGCCGGAAATTCCGCCTCACCGCAGCCAATTTCGAGTTTTCCCAAAATCCGGTCGCCGCTCGCCATCACCGGCGTTCAACTTGGTCCGGCCACCAATTGCCAATTACTCGTGCA
>BCLG01001298.1:56068-103816 GCA_001602295.1 Zoysia matrella | reverse complement strand
ACGCGCGGTGCGCACAGCCGCACCATAGCGCACCCAAAGGCGATGGGACGCGCCCAGAGCGCGTTCGGTACGCGCTCAGCCCGGTCACGTTCCAACCACCATGTCGGTTTTCACCAAACCACAACCCCACCATCAGATAGGTCAGATCACAAGGAGTCCAGAACACAAGTTCTCGGCATGGGAATCATAATGGAGTCTCTGGGAACGCGCCGGCAAGATTGGTGCGTGTCCGGTGCACGCCGGGAGCGCGGCCTGCATGCCCCATGCGTGTTCTGCCCGTTCCGCATCGGCTAGATCATGCCCACGGTCCAGGTCCCTGACCAATGGACCCTAGATCCACGCGGTACACGTCACAGAGTTACACGGTTAGTGAAAACCGTGGTTTGAGCGTGCTCGACTTCGAACCCGCTGGACACGGTCCTTGCCCCATGTCCAGGAGCTGAGGACACAGTCCTTTCCCCGCGTCCATCACTTCGGGCACGGGCATAGCCCAGACCACGAAAACCCCGAACTTTCACGTGTCCACGAAAACCCCGAACTTTCCCGTGTCCACGAAAACCCCGAACTTTCATGTGTCCAAAACCCCGAACTTTCACGTGTCCACGAAAACCCCGAACTTTCACGTGTCCACGAAAACCCCGAACTTTCACGTGTCCACGAAAACCCCGAACTCCCACCACAACCCACGGGTCCACGGGAAAATCCCCGATTTCGGACACCTGAGTGCCCAGAGGGCATGGACACTAGCCGAACCCTGTGTCCCAACAGATTTTTCTGCAGTCCGTCATAGAACATTGCCGCTAACTTTGCCGTCACATCCTAACTCCGATCATCACCACCAATATACCATTAGAACCCACACCATGAGCCCTACCATCCTAACCTATTCAAACTCCATAACTTGTTTGGTGAGTATTTCTTTTCTTAGTTTCTTAATTGTTCTTTGGTAGTCTTATTGTAGCTGTTGTTTGTAGCAGAAGAAGAAGTTGAAACCGCCCAAGAGCCCGAAGAGCCTGAAGAACCCGAGCCTGAAGCGGACTTCGAAGAAGCAACTGAAGGCAAGTCTTAACCCATCTTAAGCCCATTGAACCCATGTTTTATTTACCGCGCCAATAGACAGCGATGCTAGCCTACTTTGGAATGTGTTAAACATTGTGTAGTTTAATACCTATTTGATCTTAGGTATTTATATTTATGTCAGTAACTTGCTGTATAATTATAGATATTTTCCTTGGAAACCATTACCGACATGTCCTTGATAACTATAGGAATTCTGTTCCTAGTTAGTTTTACGGAACGGATACTACCTTGTTACTAGAACTGCTTAGTATTTCATCTGCGGTGCTCTACACCACCACACCATTTACCATTAATTTGCAAAATGAGTTAAAAGAGTTTGGTGGTGTGAGTATCAACAAAAAGGATGGGATTATAGCAACTGGTGCTAGGTGAAGAAGAGATGTTTTTGGCCGTGGGGTGAGGCTCACCTGAGATGATGGTGATAGGTGTGTAGGCTTCGCTGTGGTCCACCTGCCGTGGACGAGACCGCCACCCTTGCCATATAAGGACCGGTTCGTTAGCCCTCGACTTGGTAATTCCCGTGCAACCACAAAACTTGTACTTTTTAGACATGACTTATTCCCTCTACGTATTCTTTTCACATCGAACCACTGGGGGGTCGGTAGTGAAGACACAAGGGAACAGGAGAAGGGCGTGAGATGACTCGCTGCCTGGCCTTCGACGGTAATTGCCCACGTCATGGGAGCGTAAGCCCACGGATATAACCTCTGGTTTGGTAATACTCGGGATTGGAGGGGACCAGAAAAAGACGTGAATGCGGTGGATATTCACGACCCGGCTCCAGGAATGTACCGACGCGTCATCGACGGCCTGTAAAACCCCGAAGGATGGCCCCTGTTTGCACCTTGGGTGGAATGTGTGGAAAACTGCGTAGATGTGGATAGGCGTTATGCAACTCTAATGATCAGAAGTAGCAAACCTGTGGGTACAGTGTATAACCTCTGCAGAGTTAAAAATCCTTCCGGATAGGCCGTTGTCACGGTATTGACATGCTACTGTTCGGGCGCCCTACGATTAGACTTTATTCATTGCCTTGATACGTGAGTGAGTGTAGCTACCTGTGTTTTGGAATTGCGTGGCTATGTGCCTAGGGCCGGCACGAGAGTGCTTACGCCCAATATAAAACTTGTTAACTGCGGCGAGGAGTGAAAACCTTTCTCAGGTTCACTCTACTAAAATATAGCAAATGCTTTTCTCTCTTCTTTAAATGCTCTTCTAATAGGAAGCCGACGTGAAAACATGCTTTCCGCAAAACTTTACCCTCAAGCTTTCCTTGCTTCGCTACGGCGAACCCCCTTGCCTACTTCTTGTTGGGACTTGCTGAGTACCTTTATACTCACTCCTTCCGTTGTTGCTATTTTGCTCAGAAGACGAGGATGACGGAGAAGATGCTGACTACGAAGAGTAGGAGTCTCGTCCGCCGTCAGGTTGCCTATGGTGTGTGTATAGACTAGATATGGTTTGTCTAGAGTCGCTATGCCGACTCATGCTTGTACTTTAGTCTTGTTTACCGAACCTCGTAGGTTGTATAGTGTGTTGTAATAAAGTACGGGTAATAAATATCACTTTGTTCTGAATGTGCGTACTAGCTACGGATCCAGGGAATAGTACAGGTGGCAGGTGGCACGTAGACGCTCCTTTCTGAAAGGGGGTCTCACAGCCGTTGACTTTTAATATCAACTTTGACTGTTTATTTAGTTCAAATGTGTAAAATTTTATGTTGTGATTCAAATAACTCAAATGATAAATGAAATTATAACAAAATATATGATATTTACTAAAATTTTTTAATAAGACGAATGGTCAAAATTGAAGTTAAAAGTGACAACAATTAAAGAACTGTGTTTTAAGTGTTTAGTAGAGATTATAGCATAAATTGTGATAATTATTAGCAAAAGCACCCCATAATCTCTATCAAAGGGAGCCTAAGTACTGGCCTCGCTTAATGTCACAAACTTCTGAAAGTTAAGAGCAAAAATATAACAATGTTAGTACGTAGGACCAAAACAAGAAAAAAAATGAGAAAAAGAGCAAAAAAATTGACGCCCACCGTGGGGCTCGAACCCACGACCACAAGGTTAAGAGCCTTGCGCTCTACCGACTGAGCTAGACGGGCATTTGTACTTAAAGATGTGTATACGTTATTTGATTCATACTGAAATATCTTGTCCGCTATTCGATCCCCGCCACGCTACCAAACATTGTGACACCTTCTGCACCTACTGCCGCGCCGGAGATCTCATCAGCCGATTCGTCTAGCTCGCCGTTACACGACTCCACCCTCCTCTCGGCTCTCGCCGATCAGTGGTCCGGCCGCTCCCTCCAGCCATGGCTTCATGGCTCAAGGTCGCCGAAGGTAGGCACCCCTCGACCTCTCTGCCCCCTAGCCATCTCCCGCTTCCTCTTTCCATCTCCGGCGCGCCACCCAGATCCACCCCTCTCCTCGACGAAGATCTGCCGTTGCACTTTCCCCCTTTTTTACTCTCCTTCTCCCTTAGAGCTTATTTCTCCGTGGTGTGCTAGGATGGCGAAGCGTTGGCCATGTGCTCTGTTTGATCATTCTAGTGCACCCAAATGCACCCCAACCGAGCGCAGCGCTGTCTCAGTGCCTTTTCAAACACACTGAGATATTTCTAATGCGCAAATTTTGATATTAATACTTTCTTTATTTGATAGACTTGCTCGAAGTCGTTGACCGGAGGGCCAAAATCGTGGCTACTGAGTTGTCGGATGAGCAGTCTACCTCCCAACCTTCAGGTAATATTGCTCCTTAGTTGCACGGTGAATATTTTATCAGTTTTGCAAGTTGGCTAATCATTTTTTGTTCTGATGTTTGTTTGAAGGATCAAATAGCGAAACAGTGCAACTGAAGAAGGGAAAGCCGAGGGAAAAGGTCTCTACTTAATTATCTTTTTTATCATGCCTTGTTTCTTACATACTGCATATGAGAGACATTGTTGATGTTTAACCATAACTTTGAATTGCAGGGCTCACTGAAGCTTGGTACTGCAGATGGCAGCAATAGGGCAGCTGCTCAGAGGGAAAGGAAGAGTAGGCAACCACCACGGGAACGAATGAAGATTGAAAAGATCAGGCCTTCACTACCTGCAGATTCATCAAGTGCTGACGCTAGTGCCAGTGAACCTGAAATCACTTCAAAGGATCTCAAGGAAGTAAATAAAGAGGCTACATTAGAGAAAGGAGATAGCACTACCGCCAATCCTAAGACTGATCAAGATGTGGCTGTTGTTGATACTGCAGTCAAAGTTCAACAAACAGAGAGCAAGTCTGAGGATTCAACTCCTGGCTTGGATGGAGTTGAACATCCTGGAAATCCAGAGATTGCTGTTGAAAGCATCTCTAGTATTTCACATGAGAAAAGTGGGCCAAGCAGCAATAACCAGACAGTTGAGATTGATGCAATGGTTAATTTGGAGGAAAAAGACTCGGTTATTTCTGATATCAAGGAGAGAAATGCATCTGAGTTACTTAATGATGTAGGGGGTACCAGCAAACCTCATGAATCAAAGAAAGAGAATACTTCAGATTCACCAGAAAGCGCAGAAAATCAACAAGGACAGAAATCTGATTCAGTTTATGTGAAAGAACAAGAACAACTTGAGGAGGTAGGTTAGCGAAAATCGAAGTCATAGTGGCCAAAACTGTTCTGATTTGTGTGTTTCTTGATTATTCTCAGTTCCCACAATATATCTTTCTTGTTTGGTCTTGGACAGGCTCAGGGATTGTTAAAAAGCGCTGTCAAAACTGGCCAGTCAAAAGAAGCTAGATTAGCTAGGGTAAGGAACTAAGCTTAGTGGCCTTGCTACCTGATACATTTTGGCTATGTATGTATGTTGACTTATTGATCAGCTGTCTACATTTTCAAGGTTTGTGCTGGACTCTCATCCCGCCTCCAAGAATATAAATCTGAAAATGCACAGCTGGAAGAACTTCTCGGTCAAGAGGTCAGGCTATCTTAGTTTTGATGACATTTTTCCTATTTATATCCATCCAATAAATGTTACGGTGCTCTTTGTTTCATATGTACTGATGCTATAAAACACAACAGAGAGAGAAATCTAGCTCGTATGAAGCTCATATAAAGCAACTAGAGAAAGAACTATCGATGTCCAGAGTTGAAGGTTCACGAGCAGAATCCAATATGCTTGATGCTCTGAATGCAAAAAATGCCGAGATTGAATCTCTGGTTAAGTCATTGGACTCTTGGAAAAAGAAAGCGACGGCTTCAGAAGAAAAGCTAGCATCTTTAGAGGTTCGAACTTATACTGCCATTTTAAACTGTCTCTTCTGTAAGCATATGAGAATTAGAACCTAAGGAAAACATAATATATATCCTATTATCCTACCGTCTGTAGTTTATGCTTTGTAGATACTTTTTTCCTTTCTCTGCCCTTTTCAAGGATCATATTTTTCTCAATCAATGACAACCTTTTTCATGGTGCTTTTTAATGTACTTTGGAGCTGACATTCAGATATAAAGCTCAGGCTGTGTACCTATGATCTGACTGAGCAGTTATTGATGAGAAATGATCTAATGTCTCTTGAGTCTTATTTATGTATATTGATTTTATCTTGTATCACTGGAAGTCTTGAATTGATCCACGTGAATTGTGCTTGTGCATGTTTGCTCCCTCGTGATTTTATGATATTTCATTTTGAATATGGATCAAGAGCTATGGCTGGATAATTTGCCATGATCATGCATTTTATTTTGTAAAGTCCCAACAAAACACTTAATATCATTAAATTGATGAATATTTGTCCTTAAATAGATATATCATTAAATACCGGTCCTGTATTCTGCTGAACCAGGAAGATATGGATGGCCTCAAGAGGAACCGCGAACTTACTGAAACCAGAGTCATCCAGGTTAGTAACTCAAATGGTTTCAGGTACGATTTCATGTGCTGATAAAGACATAACCTCCAGTGGCTCTGTTTCACTTAGGCTTTGCGAGAGGAACTAGCTACCGCAGAACGTAGGGCTGAAGAGGAGCGTATTGCACATAATGCCACAAAAATGGTAAGTATTCACAGTTTGTTCTCCGTCTTTAGTTTCTTCTGTTAGAATTTTATGACTTGTTGTCACACAGGCAGCGGTTGAGAGAGAAGTCGAATTAGAACATCGGGCTGTTGAGGCATCAAATGCTCTTGCTAGAATACAGGTAATTTTACATGGTATTATAACTGGCATCATAATCTATTTGCGAGGATGAGAAAGTATACATCCCAATTGTTGTTAAGAACCTCTTTGGTTTTATTAGCCTGTTGTATCATATCAAGCATGACAAAACAAAGGCCAATAAATACAATCTTTATGTTTGTCTTCGGCAACTGTTACATTTTTGACTTGGCAGGAGGAACAGCATTTTTGAATCCTTAATGGTAGTTACTCTTCTAAATAAATTTTCTGATGAGCTCTGTTCAAGGACTATTTTGTTTTCTTATTGTAAACTATGTGTGGAAAAAATCAATTTGGTTTGTACTTAAAACTAGCAGCTGCCACATCTGCACTTGAGGATTGGCGTCTTAATTTGAATCAGGCAAACGAACTTTTTCGTATTATATTCCAGAGGTGTATTCTTCAGCATGACATAATAGTAATAATTATGAGTAAATGTAGTGTAACTTCAAATGCCCAGTTGATTTATTTCATTTAGTACTTATGATACCTAACTGCATCCTGCTTTCATTATTTAATGAGAATGCTCATCTTTAATGCTGTTGATCCTTTTCATAATATAATTCACTAATCTTGTAAGTTCGATATTATCTATTCTGTTGCGATCAAGAGAGCTGCTGATCAAAGCTCATCTAGAGCAATGGAACTGGAGCACAAGGTGGCTGTGCTTGAGGTAAATTCTGCCTTTTGTCTTATATATGAGATGTTTGGTTTCTCCTACTTACTATAAATTTTATGGTTGCTATAGGTTGAATGTGGATCGCTACAGCAAGAATTGCAGGAGATGGAAGCTCGTAATCGCCGGGCACAGAAAAAGCCTTCTGAAGAAGCTAAGCAAGTTCTTCAGGTAAAAAGAAGAAACATCTTAATTATTTCCATAGCTTAGTTTTTGGTTGAGATTTTTGGTACATTTCATGAATGTTGATATGCCCGCGCTGGACATATTGTTTAATACTGACCTAAAGATGCTTAACAATGCTTTCGTTAGTTATTTTTTATTTGAACAAACAGATAGAATTAGCATATAAAACAAGCATCATGGATCACATCTCTTACTATGGTGAAAGCAGATGCAGGCTTGGCAGGAAGAAGTTGAGCGTGCACGCCAGAGCCAAAGAGATGCAGAAACAAAGATCTCATCCCTGGAGGTAACAATAATTTAATAATATGGCTAAAAAAACATTCGTATTCATCTTATTCATTTTTTTTATTCCAGTTATGGCTAAGAACACCAGGTGTTTAAGCAACATGTTTTTATTCATGTTGATCAGATTTGTTTTGGTTCAAGTATTATATTACAATGGAGTGGTTTCCCATACTGTGATCATATGCAAAACTTTATGGTCATCTGATCTTTATTTTCATGATACAGGCTGAGTTGCAGAAGATGAGAATTGAAATGGCAGGAATGAAAAGGGATGCAGAGCATTATTCTAGACAGGTAAAATACATATTGATATTTTCTGACAATTTGTTGAGGTCACCTTTCTGAATCCTGTAAGTTTTACAGATTGATTTGACAACATCATGTGTTCTGTTATTGATGTAATACATGTTACTTGTTATCAGGAGCATGTTGAGCTGGAGAAGAGATACCGTGAACTCACTGATTTGTTGGTATGTAACGAACCTACCAAGATCTTTGTTATCCTTAATGCTTAATAAATGGAAAACCAATTTGATTTGGGCTGCATCCTTCTTCCAGTACCACAAGCAAACTCAATTAGAATCCATGGCAAGTGAAAAAGCTGCACTAGAGTTCCAGTTGGAGAAATCATTGAAACAGTTTCATGAAGTGCAGGTTCCTATTTTTCTTCCTTTTTTGTTTATATTTGTTAATAAGCTTCCTGCAGACATTCTTACTTTTTATATTATCATAAATGTTCTCTGTTGGCTAGGTTGAAGCAGAAAGGAGTAGAGCTTCACGCAGATCAGCGTCTTCATGGGAAGAAGATACTGATATCAAGGCATTAGAGTATGTTAGCTCTATCCTTTTTGTTATAAAATACAGAAAAAATGCTGTATATTCTCCTTTTTTGATCCTGTGATAATGACATTATGGCTTATGAAACAGAAGTGTGTGCGCTTTTAATTATTCTTAGCAATGTTCTTTTATTTGCAAGTCATAATACAGCTTTAGAGGTATAATAACTATGCATATTGCAGGCCTCTTCCTCTTCACCATCGACACATGGCAAAAGCAAATCAGCAGGTACATATGACCTGTGGAAATCTGAAGATCTGCATCCTGTTTAATTAAGAAGGATAATAGAATATTGCTTGTTTCTGATGCGTCTTTTGTTTCCAGTTGCAAAAGGCTGCTAAGCTTCTAGATACAGGAGCTGTCCGCGCGACTAGATTTCTGTGGCGGCATCCTGTTGCTCGAGTCAGCTTGCTATTCTATCTGGCAAGAACAGCACTCCTGTTATTTCCTGCTCTTGATATTTCTTGGTTGTCTTCTGAGTTCTGACTAAATTAGTTGAACCTTCATCAGGTGTTCGTGCATTTATTCTTGATGCACTTGCTACACCGTCTTCAGGTAAGCAACCATACTTTCCCTTTTTTTGTTATTTGTCCTTGCACATGCGAACCCCTAAACAACATTTTCAAATCACTGTGTTTGAATGTGGCAGGACTTCGCATCAAGAGAAATGGTGCCGTCAGGCATGGGGGATCTGGCCAACGCGAAGTTGCCTTAGGCTCTGCAGAGCTGCGCGGTCCGGCCATTCCTTTCTGATTCTAGCCCTTCGTGCAGTATTAACCACCCACATTTTCTTCTTCTCTGTTTTTGTAAAGTACTACTGTTCTTTTTTTGGCCATGGGCTATATTATAATCCATTCTTTCAGTCTTTCAGACCTCACATTGATAATCGAAAAAGAGCATGTACCAGCTTTTATACACTTATGGGCCTTATGGCCCAATATACAACAACCCACTTGAGTCTTTGAGCTAACTTTTGGTACTCATCAGCAAACTGTTGAGACGATTGAGCAAAACAAAATGTGGACGGAAAAAAAATAAGTATTGACAACCTGTGCCGCGGCCGTTTTGGCAGGTGCCCAACTGGTGTGTACTTTTGTTTTGTTGTTGGATACTAAAATAGATTTTCTTTGCTATTGTACATGGATATACATGGGTAAATTATTTATCAGCCATCTAAAAAAACTATAAATTTTTAAAATTTTTAATTTTTTTATCAACCACCAATGTTAATTTTTTTCTTCTTATTCTTCGTGTCTATACATTTGGAGATTCGAAAAAGACTTGTTTACCTTTTTATCATTTTTTTTTGGGTAAGTTTTCTCATTGCCTAGTTTAGTGTATGTTATTGGAATTTGTCCCATTCACGAATTCAAACTCAAAAGGAAATAAAATGGTTCAGATTAAATTTAAAAAGTTGAATTTGAATTAAAAGTGAAAATTGCTTGTTGTGAAAAATTTATAAGCCTAAACCAAACAACTTGAAAAATCGCGAGCCTGCGACCCTCTTGCTGCTTTCATCCAGTATCACCTGCGCGGCCAAATCCGGTGACTGAAAAAGCGCAAGCCTTTGGTGAGCCCGTGGCATCCTAGGAGGCTCGAGCAACTTCCATGCATCATCGTTCAGAGTGGCTGAATCTAGTCATGAAAATTTTGTTCCTCTTTTTAACTAAGATAGGCAACAATCTAGCATGTTGAATACGTATTCCATTTCCATATCCAGGACGAGACAAAAGACCCTGCAGCTTCCATGCATCATCGGCTGGCGTATAGGAATGAAAGGAGAAAATGATAAACGAGCACGAGCCCAGCTGCTACCATGATCTGCAAATTCAACGGGACGACCTTCCCAGCGTCTGCGTTCATCGCCTCCTCGTCCGCACCGGCCGGTGGGCATGAAAGGAAGAACTCGGCCGAGATGGCGTGGTCTCCCTGGAAATCACCACTGCTGTAAGCCGGCCTCCCGGACTTGCTCTTGTACAACCCGTGGCTCCATTCCTGCACCCGTTGAGTGCAAGGACATGAAACAGGTAGTAATAAGGATTAAGGAAGCATGCATCATGATGTAAAATAATAGTTGACAAGGTGGCATGATGTAAAATAATTTTCAGTCAGAAGTATGGAACTAGTCGGCATCAAGATGCATTCCTCAGTCACCTGAATTAGGTCGCCGATGGTGACCACGGCGGCTCCGCCGAGGGGGCGGAACCTCGACCAGCCTCGCCGGGAGAAGAAGTGGAACGTGGACGCGCCGGGGCAGAGGTGGAGGGCGAGGGCTCGCGAGTGCCTCGACTCGTGCACCAGCATCCGCAGGACGTCGTCCTGGCTGAGAGGGCCAGAGGCGCCGCTTCGGTTCGCTTGCTCGCGGCGGTGCCTGCGGATGCAGAGAAGCGAGCCGTTCGAATCCGCTGCTTCGGCCAAGGGGTCACCAGTAGCATCAGCAGCAGCACTGCCTTGCTGCAAGGCGTGCATGAGCTTGGTGGAGATTCGCTCCAGCTGGGCGAACAGATCATCTGCTCCTCTGTTCCTGGACACGGATAGATCATACACCAAGTAAAATTCGCATTACTATTGTGAATTGCAGTTTTAGAGTAGGACACAGACAGAACATTGGAGATATTTTGTTCATGTAGTAACCATAACACGTATAGTTCGTACAAACGTACCTGACATGAGTAGCGCCGTTCGACGACGGCAAGTTTCCCGCCATATTGCGGTCTGCTTCTCCCGGTGGCCACCAAAGCTCCTCACCATCAACATTCCCTCCGACTCCCTCCACCTCCTCCAACTTCAGCGACCCCTCCCTGGCCGCCGCATCACGCAGCGCCTCCGACACCAAGTCCCCGTCGACCCCGTGCCCGACTACCTGGAAACAACCAAACGCGACGGCCGCGGACTTCAGCGCCTCCACCGCCCGCTCGCCTCCATCCACGGGCGAGTCCAGCTGACGCATGTAGATAACAGGCGGCGCCCACGCCGCCTTCTCTTTCTTCTTCCTCCGCGGCAGGGCGCCGTCGGCTGGGAGCCGCAGCACCGGGACCCGCGCGGAGCATCGCAGGAACCTGCCGATCTCGTCGTCGTCCTGGTTCTCACCGTACCCGGACGACGACGACCCGGAGCTACTTCCCGTATGAACGCCGGTGACGGGGGACGGCGGCGGTGCACGGAACTCCGGCCGTGGTAGTAGGTCCCTGGGCCTCTGGAGGTGCGTGACGAAGGATGCGGCGGCCATTAGTGGCCTTGTAGTTTTTGTGTGCACTAGCTAACCACCTGCCACCCGTGGTGTTTATAGACGTGGACATGGCAAGCGACTTTAACATGGCCGAACCTGTAGCAGCCTCCGGTGAGTTGCAGGCCTGTTCTTGCAGGGACAAGAGCGTGTCCGAGAAAAGGGTTAGAATGGGCAGAGAAAAGCGGGGCTCATCGAAGCTTCTTTTTCGTTGTGATAAAGAGGAACATGGAACGCAGGCGCCAGCTCGAAAGAGGAGGTGGCATGCATGATGATGCATCACTGTGCCAGGAGTTTATGTTGAGCTGTTTGTGCTGCTGTCCGAATGTCGCCCTGTTAAAAGGTTTTCTGCATCGCCAAAGTGCTTTTGTTTTCTTTGATGAATGTTTGGTGTCCTTTTGCCTGTGCTCCGTCTGGGGAATAGAATGTTTCGATAGGTCATATTATTAGATAAATATTAAAGTTTCAGAGAGTGTCAACATTAGCGGGGATAGCTCAGTTGGGAGAGCGTCAGACTGAAGATCTGAAGGTCGCGTGTTCGATCCACGCTCACCGCATTCTTTTTTTTTTCTTTTTCATATTTTGGTACAAATCCTAATCAACTTGGCGTGGACTCTAGGTTCGTGGCTCGCCTATGGTCTGATTTATTTTGCTCTTTATTTTGGTGGAATAAATCTGTATTGATTTCATGTTTCATCAAGTATTGTTCATGTTTCATCAGAGACCCCGCTGTCCTATAACAATTATTAACAATATCATTTCCTTCTCAGTAAAACCTCATCCAATCGCTCTTCGAGCACTTGATTCCGGTGCAACTGCGTGTCAGGGATTTGCATCTTGGCTTGCCAATGGACTACTAGTGAAGTGTGCTGGCATTACCTTGGGCCGGCTGTCACTACAGAAGGAGCATCGTCACTGATCGGGGACTTGGACAGCAGAACGACCTGGCGGCGAGCTTCGGCTCGAGGTGAGTGCTGCTCAATTTCTCTTTATCATTTCCCTTTCTTCTTCCTCCAAACCACATCTAAAACCTTCTAGAATGTTCCAGAGCTTGTAGTCTGTCCTGATTCAATAACACTGCCATCTTAGCAAACCGATGGCAGGGTCGTAAACGTCGGTTTCGAGCCAACCATTACTGTCTGGCAGCTCTCCTACTCCGCCGTCAGCCGGTTCCGGCTCTGCTCCCCCGACCAGAACCCGTAGCTCGTCTAATCCTCGTGCGACCGCGACGCCACCATGGTGGCCCCATTTTTAGATGCCGCTGCCTTCCTTGAGGCAAAAGTGCGGGACGTGCAATCGAAAAACCCTCTCCACTTCCAGCCACGTCTCCTGACTCCCTCCTGACCCGCCGTTACGCTGCCGCTTCGTGGTGGTGTCCTCCCAGGTCCGGCTCGTCAGCACCGACGAGCTCTCCAGCTCTAGCCTGCACCTCCTCGACCCAGTCACCGACGCCCAGGCCACGCTGCCCCTGCCGCCGGTTGAAACTATAATTGGCGTCAGGCCGTGGCACACCGGACACGGCGTGCTCGACGGGTAGGGCTGTCACTGAGCCGAATTCGAGCTCGGCTCGATTCGATTTCGGATCAATAACAAAAAAAAATACATAAATATTTATTAACAATAATAGAAAAGATTATTTTAAACTATAAAATTAATAAATTAACTACTAAAATATATAAAAATGATTATTTATGCTAACAAGCCTTATCAAGCTTGATCAAGCTGTAGGTTCACGAGCTTCATAGCGAGCTCAAATTCGATTCGATTAATTTTCAAGCCGAGCTCGAATCGAACTTTTAATGAATCAAACTCGAATAGCTCACCAGCTCGAGCTTCTTTTAATAGCCCTATCGACTGGTACAATCTCGCACACTATCAGGTTCGTCAATTTCCCAGCTCACTGCTGAATTGGCCCCCTCTCGTCAATCTTGAAAGGCGCTTGTTAGCAAAGCAAAACTGTTTTCACTCTCGAGAACTTACTTAAGGCTCCTTTGGACTGAGGCCTCTTTGAAACGCGGAAATTTTTCCTGCGAAAATCCTGCACTCCAAAGAAGGCCTGATTCAAGTAAAATTTCTGTAAAAATCATGCGTTCCGAAGGAGCTCTTATTGTCTTATGAATATAATAATAATAATATTAATAATAATAATACTTTATCAGATAATGATAATGTAAGTGTAAGCTGGATGTAAGTTGTTTTTCTAGGCCCGGTACACCCTTGGATAATGTAAGTGTAAGCTGGATGTAAGTTGTTTTTCTAGGCCCGGTACACCCACGGGTAATAATAACTCTGGCAACCTGAGACGGGGCGAAGCGCCCGCCGGGCATCACGTCGACGTTCGCGCCTGAACCACAGCACCACACGCAGGCCGACGCCACTTCACATTTCCACAACCACAACGCCTCACTGCCTCAGCTTATCAGTTATCACCATCACCGTAGCTTAGCCAACGCAACGTTGACTAGTGAAACCGATACACAGGCTCGCTCCTATTCTACCCGTTCTGTTTCAGCACAGGCTGTTTTTATCATGTTACTGAGATGCACGAGGATGACGACCCATCTTGCTGCTGGAACAGATCTCTACTTCTTTTTCGGCGGCTTGGCTGCAGGCCCTCCTCCCGTCACCTGGGTCGGTGCAGATTTCGTGCGACCTGGTTAACAGGCATGGGCTCTCATCAGCATCAATCAACTAACAGGAAATGGATTAGATGCTAAATAATGGTTGCATAGTTTCAAGTGGTTCCACTATGTTACCTGGAGGTTTCAGAGCAGATTCCCTTGGTTTTGGTTTGGAGTTTCCAGGCTGCCCATTCTTATTGAGGAACATTCTGGCTATTCTTGATGGGGTTTTCTGCCTGTAATTGCAGAGGATAGCAGAATGAATTTTACCAAGAGAAGAAAAATACTCTATTAGAGATGCCCATATGGCAGATTAATGACTGAAGCCATGCAAAATCTGTTTGTGGCCTGATGCTGGTATGTTAGAAGTGACATGGAAGTAGAATGATAACATACGTCTGTTCCGCTATTGCCTCCGAAGCCGCGCCAACTGAATATTCAGTTCCCGCTACTGAGCAGCCATCATCATCAGATAGATGATCTTCGCATTCGGCTTCACCTGACCCCCTTCTACCTGCATCAGCAGAAGTGTCACCGTTACTGATTCCATTGATCCTTAAGTTCCGAGGATTTGATAAAAGTCTTCTTACCAGATAATTGCTCGATATATTGGCTATTTCCATTACTGTCCTTTATAGAACTCGGAGATTTAGCTTTGTCCTTAAGATGTTGAAGCTGTTCAATTTCCATATCTTTCTGTAATATCATATCTTTCAAATATGCAACCTGCACATAAAAGCGATTACACTTCTGAAATCGAGATAGAATGCTAGCATGAAAGGGTCTGCAGAAGCTCTTTGACCTAAGTTTTAACAATTGAACCATATATTGAACTCCATTCACCCATATAAGCAAAACAATTCATCCATTCTTTTTCCCACCTCAGCTAATTTGAGGTGATACCTGATGATAACTCACCCTTCAAATACCACTGTAAGTCTGTACTTACTAATGTTGACAAATTAAAAGAAGTTTATGTAAAATATTGCTACTTAACGTAGAAAATTCGAGTAAAACAACAAGAAAACAATAATTTTAGATATGTTAAGATTCGAAAAGCTGAAGTATGGAAACCTGCTCTATCAGCTCTTTTATATCTTTGCCCTCTTTGTTGCTTCTTGCAGCACCTAACTCAACCCCAGAAACCCTCTCAGCAAATTTTAGAGTGCTTATTGTTTCTGAATATGATTCAATATCAGGATTCACTTGAACAAACATAAGTGTCTTTGCTTGTCCACCTGCAAGAGATGACAAAAACATTAGGACAAGTAATCGGCACACCACATATGAACACAAGCAGCAAGCATATGTTACCTAAAGAACTCTGAAGAACTTGAGTTAGCTTGCTATTTCTATATGGAACATGAGAATTTTTTTGTGCCAAAGCAAAGATCACATCACCGAGAGCAGAAAGTGATTTGTTAATATGTTGTGCTTCTTTTAATCTATCTCCAGTTGCTTCAGACCGTTCAACCCTTTCACTCCCAGCAAGATCAATCAGGTGTAGACATCCTCGAGATGTAGATCCATTTTTCAAATCCAACCCTCTAACATGCACAGTTAAAATACTGCATGCAAATAGAAACTTCAGAATGAATGCTGCAATATTTTTTTTTTTTGAAATAACTTCAATATCCAACTTTTACGGTATGTACCTGTGAGACCGGCTACTCCTTTCGTTTAGAGCTGTTGATCCAACAGCTCTATTTCTCTGCCCAGTTTCCATCAACTCGAGCACATCTGTTGTCGATGCTACTGGATGCAAGCTCGCATCAGGGACGACAAGTCCATTAGGCTGAGAAGTACTCCAAATTCCAAGCGTTTCTTTATGTCAGGTATAACAAGCTTAGTTTTATGTTTGACAGTATTAATACTAAAATGTAGTCATGAAAGACATGCTAATAGGAAGTAAACAAATTTTTTATTGGGGGAAGGATATCTTTTCTGTACAATATCATTTGATAGAAGATCCCGCACTTGCTCGTTGTATATCTCAACCATCTGAACTCCCACCTCATATGAGAAAGCATTTCTTCTGCTTAGAGAGATATCAAACAGGTCATTTAAAGCTCGATAGTTGACACCCCAATCTTCTTTTGATGTACCTGGTCCACTCTATAGAAGAAAATGGTACCCAAAAACCAGTTAGACATGTTCCCGGCAATATATGTTTACAGTTGGTTGACTTAATTTAGGAGGGTTAATAACAAAATACCATGGTGTAAGTCTTTCCTGAACCAGTCTGACCATACGCAAAAATGCACACATTGAACCCATCAAGCACAGATCTAATCAGAGGCTGAATATCGGAGAAAACTTCAGCTGCAAGTATGAATAGTTTGTGAGCAATATTCAATTATGATAGTGACTGAACCCTAAACGTTTATAAGATATACCTTGAGAAGCACGTGTACCAAAAACTTTGTTAAACTTGAACATTCGACATCCCTCCTTCCCTTGCTTGGAGGGATTTGAAATAAGAATCTCACCGCTTTCACCAATATAATCAATTGTGGTCACTTTCCCATCTTGACCAGGAAGAAATGGCCTGACGCGACAATAGACTCTGATATTGCCTGGTAACAGTCATTAGAGAAGAAAGAAAATCTTAAACAGCCATAAAATATGATCCCAATAAATTCATAATCGTGCAGGGAAATACCTTTAAGCTCTTGAACTTCATTAAAAAGCTTCTGATTTTCAGCGAGAACCTTATGGTAATTGTCAGCCGCATCTACTAATCCTTTTAACTCATGTCCTAAATAATTTTAGCAAAATAAAAGCATGCAAAATGCATTAGCAGTGAAAATGCACATATATGTGTACAACAGTGCCAAAACAAATCATAACTACCAACCAATTTTAAATATTTCATCTCTCCATTTCATTTGAAGGGCAAACATTTCCTGCTTAATAGTCTGGGATGATATCCTTATGTCCTAACATAGTTGAAAAAAATTAGGTAAGTAACATAACTAAACTTACAAGAGGAAGAATAGAAAAATAAAAAGATAAATGAACCTTGATGGACAACTTTTGGTTATCCATAAAACTCTGGAAAATGTTTGCCTTCCTGCTCCAAAGTTGTGAGTTTAGTTGGGAAGCAGACTCAATTTCTTCAGATTTCTTTTTTGATTGTATCAGTAGAAATTCAGCCTCCTTAACTCTCGAAGCTAAGTGTTCCTCCATCTGCCTTGCTTCGGCTTTCATTTGCTCACGATATTGTTCGTGCATCCTACTCATGACCTGTATTTCTTGCTGAAGGGAGGCAAATCTATTCTCTGCATTTTCCTTTTCTCGGATCAGCCGGACCATATCTTGCTCACCTAGTTTCCATTTCTCATCAAGTTTTGATTTCTCTACCTATAAGAATAAAAGCAAAAAAAATAAATGATATGTTCATCCTAACTATCACCACAAAATTTTGTACAAAAGTACCATGCTGCCAATAGCTGTTTCATAGTTTTTTTCCTGAACTTATTGGAGCAAGTAACACGATTAGAAATACAAAAGGCAGGTAAGGAAGTATTGAATACCTCAACTAGCTCAAGCCGATTTATCGTCATCTGAAGAAGTCATATTTGTCAATATAAAAAATTGGAGTGATTCCTATGAGAATATTCAAAACATCAATTAATGGGATAGTTACCTCGTTTTCCTCATTTGTACCATTTACTAATGTCTCTAGTGCTTTGATTTTCGAACGATATTTGCCTTCTCGAGTCTTGATGACATTAGTTTGCTGCAAAAATATGTTTTAGGATTTGAGTTTATATGGCAGAAGTGGTAAATTCAAAACAAATACCCCACTCACATTCCTAATATGATCAGCTTGAATAGAAAATCGATGCTCTATCTCTTGAATAACATTCCTCAGCAAGTAAACAGCATTCTGAAACAGGAATAGTAGATCAAAGTTAGTCATCAATAATTGAGGATAAGAAAAAAAAGAAAAAAAAATGTTTTCCAGGCATTATGTTAATTGAAAGATCATGAAAATAAACTCACATGTGGTATTTCTCCTCTCTTCCTCTCAATGGTATCATCAAGAATGCCATTAACAACTCTAAGAAGTGATTGGGTAGGGGCATTCTAAGAGAAAATGGTTATGATTAATTAAGATCCACAGAGAGTAATAAAACTGATATGATGTTATGTTAAAGATTTACATCCAGACTACTTGAATGCATCATCTCTGAAATTTTGCCAGCAGATAGATCAGTATAGGAGCCCTTCTTAACTTGGAATGCATCATGGACCTTTTGTCCTGCAAAAGTAAAGTGATAATCATAGTATAGCAAAGATACAAAGTCAAATTTGACGAAACCAAATAGAAGCTGACCAGGTAAATTTTACTTGTATTGTATATTTTATGGATATTATGGACATGGAACCTTACCAACTTTGTCATGAATGCTAGAGCTACCGATTGTGTAAAGTTCGGGAAATGTTAAGACTGCATACATGAGCTTTTTGTTTAAACTCTAAAGAAACAACAATGTTAGCATACCTGAATGTGGAGTATTTTGCTGAGACTTGGAGTCCCAGTGGCTTTTCCGTCTTTCCTCCCCAGGAAATCTTTTTCCTGGCGTTGCAACAGAAATTTTAGGCCCATCGGATTCTCGAGGTTCCAGTCTCCTTCTCAGGGGGGTCTTAGCAACATTGTTTGAAATATTTGAGCATAATCCATTAGTCACATTATCCTTTAGAGCCAAGAGGCATTCAACTACAGAAGATACGGATCCCTGTAATCATTAAGAAAACAAGTGTCACAAAAATGACAGGAGCAGAATCAGTTTCATTTTGCAGTGACACTGAATCAAATAGTGGATGTACTTTCTCCCCCCAAAAAAAATGTATTGGAGGTAGGTTTTGGTAAGGGGAGTTTTAGGTATATGCCCTATGTTTTGTGAAACTTTATAGATACTGGATTTGAAGTAAATCTTTTATGTGAACTTTTCTTCATATGTTTGATAAGAGTTCTAAATTTGTAAGACCACTCTACATTAAGTATATGGACAGCAACAGACAGCAGTAACCTCACCTCTTCCAGATCCTTCACACTGAAGCCTGGCAACCCCATCTCAGCGACAACAGAGAGGAACTTCTTCACATTTGACCGCTGGTCCGATGCAAAACCACCCCACATTCCCTGGAAACAAGTAATCAAGTTTAGATCGCAACAAAGAACAACATGCAACAAAAAGCTCTGCTCCTCCAATCTGAGTAAATCTCACCTCCTGAACACCAGGCATGAACTTGTCCGCAATGTAGCATAACGCTGAACCATCAATGAGGTACTCGCGCAGCTCCTCGTCTGAAGAATCCAATGGCAAATCGAACTCCGGCAGCAAACTGCCGAGCCAGTCTATCACCTCGGCACGTCGATTAGCTACAAATGTTCAGTCACCAAAAGAACATGAGAAATGTGGGCTCCAATCGAAGCTTCGAACCAGCATAGCATAAAAAAAAGGATAGCATTTTGATCTCCCAGGCAAAAAATCTGGAAAGTACATACTAAAGAAAAATGGGCGCATCGCACTGAACTGCTAAAATAGGCATCAAGAACACCTAATTCCAAAAGCTGGGCAAATTCAACTCCTGGAGCTTCAAAACTGGAGTTTGACAAGAGCGGAATCTCCCTCCAGCTAAACATTTCGCTAGACATTAACATCGTAAACACATAAAACCTTCCAAAGATCCAAACTTCGACCTCGGAGCTTGAATTGAACCATCCCCCCACGGAGAATAGAAAAAGAACAGCTCAGATCGACCGCCTCACCTTCACTGAACTCGTCGTAGTCGCCATCGACATTCCCCATCCCTCACCAAAGGGTCTGGAGCACACAAGGAGCCGAAAGGCCGGCCGATCCGGGCCCAGATCGAGCCCTCCGGCGTGGCAGCGGAGGCTCAAGCTCGGGCTCGGTCGAATCGAGCGGCCCCGAGAGCAATGCGGGAGGTGGATCGGCGGCGTTGGCTCCGGGGCTTTGGCCTGGGTTTTCCTGGCCTCTCCGCTGTCCTCTTCACCACGCGCTGGACGGACCGCTGCACTCTGGCTCAGCAGCTTCCCTGTCGTCTTCTCCGCTTTCACTGGTCTTGCCAGTGGTTGGATTTTGATTTTGTTTTCGCTTGTGCGTGAAGATCGGTGTAAATGTGTAATCAGTACAGGTACCATGCTGTCCCATATGGCCGGCCTTAACCGGCGTCACCACACCGTTAGTGCCGTAACTGTAGCTTTGTTAGTGTCATAATTTCATTGGAGCAGTATAATATTTTTTTTACAAATTTGAATTTTAGAATTTTGAGCATTGTGTTCGATATACCACTATAATTAACCACATTATGGTTGTGGCATCATGGTAAATCATCTATTTGTCATGAAAAAGATGTGGTAGCTAAATGTTGTTGTTTTCTTATTGACGATTTTCAAGATCTGATCCTGCAATCCCACTTGGTCCCTCTTTGCGTTGAAAATTGCAATGGACTTTGATAGTAGCTTACTAACATCTGTCTTCGTAAAGGTATTGCAGGATCTTATGCTTGTGTTACATGCAATGCTAGAGATTTGTGTCACTCCATTTTCAGTGTCAACAATGACACTGTTCATCAGACTCAGTATCAACTTGCTTACAAAGCACCCGTTAAAAAAAATAGTAGACGAATCGGATGGGTGTTAAGCACGGGCACATGCGACTCGAGCGGGATACAAGTAAATGGTGCGAGATCTAAGATCCAACATTGCAACGTGTGCAAAAGGAGAAAAGACCAAACAAAGAGAGAGGAAACGGAAGGGAAGTCCTAAATATCCCCTAAAGAAAGCCGCGGTGGTTGTTTGGACTGGCAATTACATGCAGTAATATATCGCATCTAGGAGCACTACGGAGTACTTTTTTTTTTTTAAACCACAGGGGAAGGCGAAGAACGGGGAGACGTGGAGGCACGCGTAGCAGCAGCACGGGTAGAGGACGATGCGGTTGCCGTGGTCGCAAGATATTTTTCTGGGCGGCCGGGTTGGTGGCCAGCACGTCGGTGGAAGGAAGGGCGCACGGCGGCAGGACGCGCCGTAGCGCCAGTCACGTTCCCGCGACTGCATCGTTACCTGCCCCAAACGGTAAGAAGAGATCTCGTTAACCTCCCGCGTGTCGCTCTGGGCGGTCGCTCGAACCTCCTCGCTCGCGTTCTTCGACGGCGATGTGGTACTCACGCCTTGGCTGCAGGTCAGCCGCGCCCGTGCCCATCCGGCCGGGAGTCCGGGACGGGTGTTGGCAAGCCTCTGCTCGCGTACCGCCATAGGACCTCGAAGTTATTTCATTCCGTGGCCTCGGCTCTCCCATGTGAAAAATGCTGCCCATTCCCACGGTCGAATTAACCGTGAATCCGCGAGAAATTACAAACTTGGATTGGGTACCCACCAGGACCAGGCCACCAACACCACCCCTACTCCTTTCATGGCGTGAGGCATCGGCAATTCAGTGTCCACACTACCACACCGCAGCAGCGTCACCTTACCCACCTTCTTGTCCTGACTCCTGTTCGAGTTCGTGCCCTCACGAGTGCGTTACTCAGTGGCCCCAGCCCATGATTCACTTGTGGGCACGCAGGAACAAAAACGAAAACGGTAGCGCGCAGACAGAAAATTACGAGTACTCCTATGCAGGAACAGGCGGAACTGTTGCAGAGAGCAATACTCCTGAAAGCATGCTATTTCATCGTTACATGTCGGATCTCGGAAGGAAATAATCTCCTCCAAGCTTTTGTATTCACTCTGTTACATAGTTATCTCATCACTCGTTATTTTCAGTTACCATATGCATTGTATATTACCACGTCGTTTGCTATAGACAAACGGACTTGGCAGCAGCATCTCGGCCCTGGTTGCTGTGGTAGCAGGCAGCCCAGCAGGGCATCGGTGCGTCCAGACTACACCGTCTTGTGCCCCACAATCTATTTTGGCTGCAACTTGCAGAGCGCCCCACGGCCCCAGCCCAGCTCCTCTATACAGCAGGCCTAGTAGCAGCTCCAGCGGGACCAGCTTGTCGTAAAAGCTGCATGTAAACATACCAAGAAATACAGGAGATAAGATTGTGTCATGCGTCATGACGCAAGTTACATAACAATGGATGAGATTGTGGGGAATGATTACCTGGAAATAGGCTTCCAGTTTCTGCCTCAGGACAGCATGCTCCCTCTTCACTTTCTGGAACGATTTCATGCAACTGCAAACCGAAATCACCAGTGTAAATGATGGCTGTTTTCAGTGCAGCGACAGATATAAATGTAGTATTTTCACTGTGCATTTTGTTTAGGAAGATCAATTAGCAAGAATCTTTCTCAGAAAGTGGTAGAGTGGTGGACAATTTATCATACAAAGAAAATGGAACATTTCTTGAATTGAGAGTCAACACTCTGAAAGAACTAATGATCAATGTGAAGGGGAGAGTGAGACCCGTCAGCGTTTCCTTGCCCACAGTACTCCCTGAATGACATGCACTCACTCTTCATCCTTGAAGCCCCAATGCTGCATCAAGTTGGTGTAGTGTCAATCACATATAAAGTTATAAACTACTCCGTATACAGAAGCTATGACAATCCATGGGATGTTAGTATGCTTTATTTACAGCTGAAACAGACACAGGAAAAACTGCTGAAATAACTTCACATCTGGGTTTGATCAAACCTGTTTTCGACCAATGTTTTTCTAAAATTTAATATATTTTAATAATATAAAAACTATGTATTATGAAAATATTTCTTATGCCAAATTTTAAAGTACAAGTCTCATTTTGTTAAAGTTAATTGAATATATAGAAATTATTGGTCAAAGTTAGATTCGACCAGACCCAAACATTAAGTTATTTTGGGACAGAGGGTGTATGCAACTGATAAATCAGATCTAGATGCATTTGTGGACCTACCTGGAACAGCTCCCTTTGAGTTGCTGCATGTATGCATCCCACCTGCTGAAATCTCTGGGGTATTTCTCACTGCAGTGACACCAAAGTTTAATAGTCAAGTTTACTACTTCTAGCATTCTATCGTATTTGAATTGAGATCAGTTCTTCCCGCCTAAGAAGATTTCCTACTTAGTACTTACAGAGCTTGCTCAATGTTTGATATTAGCCTGGCCGAGTCCTTGAAAAACAAAGTAACGACCTCCTCTGCAAAATTAGGACTAGCTTCATCCTGCAAATCTTCCACCTGACAGAATTGCTCATCTAGGTATCCCTGTCAACACGAAATAGAACTTAGTAAATCAAGCAAATGGTAGCAACAGAAAACTTGAAGAACTGTAGGGAAGTAGCTGTTATCTATGGAATCAAAGTTAGTTTGAACAAACATATGACATAGTTTGATCAAACTTTAATGTAATTGAGAAAAGATATGTTTTATTTATTAGATAGCTCCATGGAACATAGCACATGCCTGATCAAAGAGACTCTTTTTCATGGATGCAGCTTGGCGTCGCAAATTAGAATGATCCATTGTTTGAATGAACTAGGGTAAAGGTGGCAAAGTGCAAGTGACACAGATAGGAGTGTTTCACGAGTTGCAACAAAAATAAAACAGGTGGGAACTATAGATACAGAAAGTTGAGTGTGCGGCATGCTTATATAGCTGAGCAGGCTGCTCCTATTTGTCACCCAAGAAAGTCCAGATATTTCAATATCTGGATAGCGAAGGTAAGCATCTAGCATGCGCAGGTGATTGGATTGCCACGGTGTGCACAAGCTGTCCACATTTTGGAGAGTAACTTGAACTTATGCGGATTCTTGTAACATTGAAAATTAATCAAATAGCCTATGATTTTGTTAAGCTTAATACCCATAATAATTCAAAATCACCAGAGATCAAAGCTTTCTCTCTATCAAATATGCAACTGTATGTAATTTTATTAAATTTGATGCAAACATGAGCACAGTTAAAAGCACACAAACAATGCCACAAACTGAAAAGGACAGGCAACAAACATGCATACACACCACATTCCTCCTAGAACAGAGGCGTCCTGAAATATTGCTAAGAACGATTGCAACCAGCTTGTGGTGGCATCAGCATGCACAGGCCTTTATCTCCCACTAGCATCTACAAGGAAGCTTCAACAGATCAACAGTTTAAGCTTTATCTACCGCCCACCTAACAGAGGGTAAGAGATATACATAGGAGCCAGTTTCTTTTTAATTAAAGCAATTTTGTCAGCCTGAAGTTGTGTGTGTGTGTGGGGGGGGGGGGGGGGGGCGCATCTAAACTGTTTAATCTTTTCAATTCGACAGTTAGCACAAATAAGAGAGATGGCAGCTTTTTCTAACTCCACAGGAACTTCAAAGAGTTTTAGCACTACTAATTTTTTATGCATAAAATAACACAACAAGACCCTCAGTGAAGATATAAAACAACAATGTTTTCTGTGCCAAACATCAACAAATTGAGGCATTCACTTCATAGATACCATGTACTCTGTTTGACAACGTTTATACCAGGCAACATTGAGGTCAAGATTACTTCGTGCTACTATAGGATACATCATGGGGAAAAGAATAGTACTGCTTACTTTTAGTCAAAAGCAACCCAACGATTACACAAGAAATTTTTTATGATAAATTGCAGAACAGGATGTCGTAGTAAGACAAAGTGGGAAAGATAGAACAAGATGTATTTTTGTGCCCCTTAAAGTTCAAACATAATTTGGTGATAAAATCTGGGACAACGATGGAGAATTAGAATCGACCCTGAGATGCTAAACTTTAAGCCTAGCCAAAAAAAAGACAGAAACAGACCTCAGCAGCTTGATCCAATTGCACAGATCAAGGTTCTGTCAGTGCATTGGACCACGTGGCAAACCCACAGCCTTTTGCAAAAGGGGTAAAAGAGATTCATTCAATGATTGATCCGATGATTGCTCTTCATCCCAGGTCGACATCACAACTTGATAAGAGAATATGGCATATATCATAAATTCGAAATAAACAAAAAAGCCTATTCAGGGAATGGATATTGGCAAAAGCAAATTCTGGATGCATCACTGCCATGGCCACAGACGAATAAACTTAAATTTTCTACAAGCAAGCTATGCAGTCAGTACCTCCCCTGAATGGTGTTTAAATTCCAGGCATTACATTGTCTACAAGCAAGCTATGCAGCCAATATCTCCACTGAATCGTGCTTAAGGGGCAGCCTGGTGCACATAGCTCCCGCTTGTGCAGGGTCCACAGAAGGGTCTGACACTTTGGTCCTTTTTGTACGCAGCATTTCCCAACATTCCTGCAAGAGATTGTTTCTATGACTTGAACTCGTGACCTCTTGGTCACAAGGCAACAGCTTTATTACTGCGCGAAGGCTCCCCTTCTCCACTAAATCGTGCTTAAATTTGCAAAAAATTTGACGCATGTACACCACTTTTTATCTATATATTAATCTCTCTCCATTTCTCCAGAGGACATTCATATGGCACCACTATTGATACATTAAGTACCACTGAAATAGCATTACATAGTTGCACCTTTGCTTTGCTGTCAATTAGAAAATCAGATATCAATAATTGCCTGATAAAGCAGTGTTAAATTGTGTTTGCTTAGCGAAACACTATAGGTGTAGCTCACTATATTTAGTCCCAGAAATAACTTCAAACTAAAGATGCCAGTAGTCAAACTGATGAGAAGCACAACGGAAAGACATGCATTTGGGGTGACTATTGCTAATCTATATCTATTTGAATATGGCCCCTCAAATTAATAACAAAAGTTGGCAGAACCATGTATCATGTATGCCATCAACATAATATGCACATCTTGTGAATTTGCTAACAGATTAGACTTCAATCAAACAAAATAAGATAGCTAATTTGACCTTTTTTTTATCATGCATGAAGTTGGTTGAGTGCATGCATAAGCACCATGACAAAGCTAATAGGAGAAGTTTTTCCATTTGCTGATAAAAAATCAAGCTGGAAGCTTATAATGCTATAGCAGATTTGGAAGACATTCAAAACTAAGAAAACTGAAACTGTTTCTCTGCTTTGGCTCCAGAGCATCCAAGTTGGTGAGGCTGCAATCTGGGACCACTGTAAAGCAATGGCCAAACTACCGTCAAGTTAGGCGATGCAAAACTGCACTCCAACACATGGCGAGGATAGCAAGCAGATTCCACATGATCTTCAACAACAGTTCAGCATCCCACTCACACGAACGCACACTCAGATTTTAGAAGCTACACACGCCAGCCACTCCTATCCATTGGTGGTGGATGTGTAGAAGATAGAACCAAACACTAGAAGTTTAATCACCACCTAAGATGAAGCGATTTTTTTTCATCCCAGTACTAGAAAATAAAGATCACGCAGTTTTTGCCTTCTTGTTCCCTCGATTGATTTCATGTCACGCAAGGACCGATTCTCTCATATCGACATCGGAAGGGGATGCGGGCTAGGAAAGCCACATTACCAACCAATCTGGAGCCGAGAGAAGGACTCGATTCCCCGACAGCAACCTTCACGGCCGCAGTTGGCGCGCACCGGCGTCCGGGTGAGCGCGCCGACCCGATCTCGACGCGACGCGAGCCGGAGCTAAGCCACGGGTTTCGCATCGGGGGATGCCCAACGGGTAAGTAGGAACGAAGGCGGAAAGGCGCGCGGGAAAACGGCGGCTGGAGTGCAATACGACGTCAGTAGGACGAGGTGATGCGGGGGGCAGAGGGTGAAAGTGATATGATGAGGATGAGTTACCTACTGCCGCGCGGCCGCGTAGGACGAGCGGGACGGCGGCGGCAACGGAGGACGATCTGGAGCCTGGCGGCGACTGCGCCGTGGCGGTGCGCGGCCGCCGGGGGATGAGGGCGTGGATCGTCATTGTCGCCGGTGGAGTTGGCAACCAGCAGCCGCGGCGGAGCCACTTGCGTACTGTGTGAGGCCGGTCGGCCGCTTCTCCGCTTGTTGTCTCCTGGAGTTTGGGCCTAGAGGGAGCGAAGAAGGCCGGGCCGTCTTTAAATTAGCCCAACATCATTATATGGAAACCGGCCCAGCGAACTTTTCAAACTTTGGCGGGGAAATTTGAACGTTGATTCAAGGTAAGACCCATTTGGAATGGTGGATTTTGTTTTCTTTTTCTGTGTTTTTAAGTGAAATTGAACTGTTTTCTATAAAATTTTTACAAAATTCTTGTGAAGTTACTACATTCCAAACGGAGCCTAAAAAAGTCGTGACAATAATCATCAAGAATAATTCGGAATTTGCAGATTGGCAAGCCAAAGAGTAATGGTATGCCTACATCGCGAGGGGTGCGTGGCTCCACCTCTTTTGCGATGTGCGTCATGTGCCCGCCGCAGACAAGCAGAGGCGGGCAGGATGCGCGTCGCCGTCATCCTCATGGCCACAGTGTCATCCTCCGCTGTGCTACTGCAGTACTCCTCTAACCAGGTCCTCGCCGTAGGCGTTCTCCACGCATCCAGCACGTGGTTGTTCTCCTCCCCTGATCCCGCCGGGGTGCCATACTGTACAACGTGCTCGCGCCTGCCCAGTGCCCACTCACTGCCGCCACGACGCCGCCAGACGCACACCCCTCCAAATGCAGCGTCACTGAGTGGCGAGAAGCAGTGCCATGGAGCCGTAAATATTCACGGGCGCGCGAGGAGGGGAGCTGCAGCATCACGGCGGACTCCGAAGCAATGGGCGACAGCAACGCTGCTTGTCCGCCGGACCCGTCGCGGCCACGTACCCCGCAGTCAGCCGGCTCAGAAAAGTCTGCCAGGCCAGGCTGGATCGTTCCTTGTAGCACCTTTCCTCCAGCCCGTGTCATGCGGCCCAGCCCGCATCCGCTCGCGCCCGCACTCCGCTTGCGCTCTCCACCCAAAAAGCAGCGCAGCCAAATCCGACGAGGAACGGCGCACGCGAGACGACGCCATGAGCCGCGCGCTCCTCGCCCACGTCCTCCACCGCCCGCCTCACCTCGCGTACACCGCGCAGCGGGTATCTCCGTACCCTATGGTCCCTATCCGCTTCGCTTCTCGCCACTGGCGTTGAGAATTCTGTGTTTGCCGTTTCGCTCGCTCTGCAGAGTGAGAAGTGGCGTTGGCGCCCGAGGAGGAGCGTTCGCGTCCCGCATCCGCCCTCTTCGTCGTCTTAGCTGCAGCGCGGCAGAATCCACGGCAGGCTTCAGCGAGGAGGCGCCCGCTCCTCCGGCGAGGAAGTAAGTCCCGCGCATCTCTGAGACTCTGATCGGGTGGTGTTCGACGTAATGCTCTCTGATGTGTTTGAGGTTGCCCTTCTGTTTTCGGGGTTGTGATGAAATTTGACTGTAGCTTATCTCCTTTGGGAGTCGCTGGTGGACCTGCATTTAGTTGTGGATTAGGATTTGATTTCAAGTGTAATGAGGAAAGTAAGAAAGTTTGGTTGAATGCTTGGCTAGGCTCTCCTGGATGAATCAACACCTATGTTCAGCGAGCCCAAGTCAATTATGCTCATGATTTCACATGATACAAAATTCATATTGACTCGAAGACTCTAGAAAACAGGAAAATATGGACATTGATGTGTTTACCCTCCACAGGAAAAGAGTGGTTTCTGGTGTTCAGCCAACAGGAATGGTGCACCTTGGGAATTATCTTGGCGCTATTAAAAATTGGATTTCACTTCAGGTACTACATATGTTACTACAGAAATGCATGTTCCTTGTTCTTAGTGCATAGGATTTTATGTTATCTGTGGTGAGCTAACTAAAAATAGGAGCATAAAATCCTACTAGACCAAGCATTGCTGCTCTAGAGGTAGAATAGTACCCTACATATCTGCATTTGATTCTTGGCTGGTGTATTTGGTTTATCATTTTAGCCTACCCCAACTTTCTTGGCACTCAAATGCTTTGATGTTGATCATGTATGATATTTTGTTGCACTAAATGAGACGAATTCAAGAGCTTAGCAGGAGATAGTCAACTAAATTTTTAATAATTCATGTCTTCTTCTTAGTGCACATTTTTGTTGTATGATAATTCATTGCAGAATTCATACGAGACATTCTTTTTCATTGTGGACCTGCATGCGGTAAGCTCTTGAATCTAATCTGTACAACTTGGTGAATTTATTGTGTACAGATTACTTTACCGTATGAGGCGCTGCAGCTATCTAAAGCAACAAGAAGCACAGCTGCAATATATCTAGCATGTGGCATCGACAGCTCCAAGGTTCAGTTGTCATACATATACTGCACTATCTACGATTTGATGTTTCTATTATGTGTGTTCTTCTGTTATTAAATGTTTCATAATGCATCATGTGTTTTCAGGCTTCAATTTTTGTACAATATCATGTCCGTGCTCATGTTGAACTGATGTGGTTGTTGAGTTCTTCCACTCCTATTGGCTGGCTCAATAGAATGATCCAGTTCAAGGAGAAATCACGCAAGGCGGTGTGTCATTCGCTGTATGACAGTTTCACCATCATCTTTTGTTGTGATAGAATCATTTGTCATGTCATGGACAGGACTAAAACTGTACGAGTCAATTGGAAATATAAATTCTTTCCTACCATGTCAAGATTTGGTATTTATGATAAAATAGCATCTCCTCAAACACCGGATAATATGAGCTCTATAATTGCTGTTTAGAATTCTTTGCATATCCCACTGTATTTTCATTGATATGAGCAGATATTCCCTAGTGACTAATCCACTGAAACAGGATTAGGAAAGGAACATTGCATAAAATACTCCTATTTTTTAACATGTTTATTCCTTGTACTTTTGGATTAGGATATTAACCATATTTACTTCTAACTCCATTGTGTTTTGAGAGCCATATGTTGTTCATGTGTCTCCCCTGACTAAGGAATCTCTAATTGAACATCTGATGATTTTTGATGCGTTACCACAAGATTACGAATTCTTAGTGATTTTTTGAAATTTAGTTCTACCTTTACTATTTTACAGAAGCATTATTTTCATAATCTTAGTGATGAGGTGAACTCATAGCTTTTACCAAATCTTTTGAGGTCCTTCCAGTGCTTCTGTTATTGTTTTTGATCTTTTGAGATTCTAGTAGTGGGATTGATAATCTTTCGATTCTTTCTTTTATGTTACCAGGGTGATGAAAATGTTAGAGTGGCACTTCTGACTTATCCTGTTCTAATGGTTTCTGACATCCTTCTGTACCAGGTAAAGTATGTTAGTTGCTGTTCTTAAAAGTCCATAGTGGTAGCCTAAGTGCGACACTTCAACCCTCTTTTGTTATGCCATTGCCTATGATTGCAGTCCGATTTGGTACCTGTTGGTGAAGATCAGACACAACATTTGGAATTAACACGTGAAATTGCTGAGCGTGTGAATAATTTATACGGTGGAAGAAAGTGGAAGAAAATGGGAGGGTAAGGCAATTTTTTTTTGTCATGTCTCTTACAGTTACGTTATTTGTTCCCTCTTTTAGGGTAATGATATGTCTGTTTTTGTTTATAGGAGAGGTGGTTCGTTATTTAAGGTGTATAGTGCCATGGCAAACACATACTTCACAGCTTTAGCATCCTTTCGATGAATTATGTTTTCCTTACACTACCTTTTGGTTTGGTTATTTAGGTTCCTGAAGCCCTTATTCCCCCAGCAGGTGCCCGTGTTATGTCCCTAACTGATGATGTCTCTCCAAGGTAATTAATAGTGTAATGTTATTTGTTGGCTTTCACAAATGAAATCAGTCTTTTATTTTCCATCCTTACTATTATGGGACTCTGTGCTGCCAATCTAAGATGTTTATCCAATAATTTGCAGAGCTGACTCTTTTCAAATGTATTTTTTCATACTTACCTGCTCATACATTTGTATTGTATTGAATTTTCTTCTGCTTATCGCTGTTAGATGTCCAAGTCTGCTCCTTCAGATCAGTCTCATATTAACCTTCTTGATCCAAAAGATGTAAGTAGTTGAATGTAACTATCTTAGTGTTTTATCTCTCTCACATATTTTAGTTGTAAGAGACCTTGGCTTAGCTTTCATTAGGTTTTATTGTGACATTTCACCATGTTTGTGTTCATCCATTTCCTTGAATTGGATTTACGATGATAATTTCGTTTTTCTTTCTGGAAGGTAATTGCGAATAATATTAAATGCTGCAAAACTGATTCACTCCCAGGGTTTGTCTCTCTATCTCCTTACTCTTCTCTCCCCCTATCACTCCACTTGTGACAGAACTTGTTGTTCCAGCTTGGAATTCGACAATCCTGAGAGACCAGAGTGTCGCAATCTTCTCTCTATCTACCAGATTATTACGGGGAAGACTAAAGAGGTACCTTATTTCTGCAACCATGTAATTCACCTATCAAGCCAGAACTTGAATCAGGGTCCGGGCTAGAGTCCCTGCACTAGGACGTTTGCATCTATATCCAGCATCATGTTTTTAGTTGACGAGATAGGCTGATCTTTGTAGTGATTTCTTTTTCACAGGACATTGTCAGTGAATGTCAAGATGTGAGCTGGGGGACATTCAAGTCTACACTTACTGATGCATTAGTTGACCATCTACAACCGATTCAGGTTAGATGACCCTGGGATTCATAGTCTGCTCATGTGCAGCCCTTACACCTACCATATCCAAAATGAATTGATTAATTTGACATCGCAATTTGATAATAAAATCATTTTATCTTACATAATCAATTTCATGCAACTCTTCCTTGCAAATTTGTAGGCCCGTTATGAGGAGATAATGTCTGATCCAGGTTACCTGGATAATGTTCTTCTAGAAGGAGCAGGAAAAGCTTCTGAGATAGCAGACACCACCCTCAACAACGTATACCAAGCCATGGGTTTCTTACGCAGATAGCATATAATTCAATTCAATCGGTCAGAACCTTTTCCATATAGCTCAAAAATTGGGTTCGAACCATCCACGCGGGGCACAGACCACCTGGGAAATGAAAGTAACCTCCAGAGTTGCGCTGACTACATCAGAATTCAGAGTCGAGTTCAGTCATTCAACTGTACATCCTTTTGGTAAAGGATGTTTTTCTTTGAGGATTCAGAAGCAGTAGTAGAGTTCACATATTCGATATCTGGTCCAATTTGGGCAGAGGATTTTTTCAGTCAATCAATGCAATTTGTTAGCGGGTCAGTAGTCGTACAGTTAAGCATTTTGATGTCAATGAAATTCGACGTACACAATGTACAAAACAATGACACAGTGAATTATCCACCGGTCAGCTTCAGGCTTTCGGCAATCTGCAAGTTTGCGTGGAGCCCGTGCGCTGCTCCAACCTCCCAAGGAATGATACATGGATCTATAAATATTTATCATGATAAAACTAAAAATTCAAGTTTTATATAGTCAAATTGATTGTAATTATAAAAAAACATCATTAATCAAAGATAGGTTTAATCAAACCTAGAAATGAAGTTATTTTGGGACGAAGTATTAGGAACTGTACTAGCAACCGGATAGTCCACACTGTATGACTGTTGTTAACGTCATCCTTCACATGGGAGCCCTTCAACACCCAAAGCAACAAGGCGTGAAACTTTTCATTTTCCTCCTATTCCATCGAGCTTACTGCGGTATCTTGTCCTACAGGTGACTTGACGGTGCAGGTGTTCGTAGGAGTATTTGCAAACCGGGATGATTATCTGCATTGCAGCCTAAAACACAAATGGCCACCAATTTTGCATGGCGTGCGTCACGCGATCACCAGAAGCTGTCGAGGTAGTAATCTCTGGCAGCCTCGTCGTCGATGCTAAGCGCCGAGCAGCCCGCCCTCCGGTTGGCGTCGGAGCACTGGGAGCGGAAGCCAGCGTGCGCGTGCGGACACGACCGCTTCGACCCGGCCCAAGTCACGCTTGCCCGCGACGCCTCGGCCGACGACAACGCAGTCTGCTGGCGCTGTCTCGGGGCGCTGTGGCATCGCGTCCGCGCCGCGGAGGACGCGGTGCCCGCCATGTACCGCGGGCTGGCGAGCGCGTCCCGGTGCGGGGTCCGCCGCGGCGTGCTGGTCAGGCTCGGGCCGTACTCGACGACGCTCTTGGCGGGCGAGTCGTACGGCTGCGCGGGCGCGAAGCGGGGCGTGTTGTGCGCCGTCTTGGAGCCCCGGGAGTCGCGCTCGTGGTCGTGGCCGCTCCGACGGAACGAGAGCCGTGCGGGCTGCAGCTTCCCGCCGGGCAGCGGCGAGCACGATGGCGCCAGCGCTGCGGAGCGGTACTCCGTCGAATGCTGATCGGGCGTGTAGCGGCCGGCCATCCGGGAGGACCGGGACCGGAGGTAGCACGTGTCCATCTCCACGATCCGCGGGCTGCGCTCGTAGTTGGAGTCCGTGCTGTCGGACAGCCGCCGGCGGTGCACCGGCGTCGATGGCGGATTCAACCGGAGCTCCTGCTCAGAGGTCCTCGCCTGCATTACAAAACGGGTAACAAAAAACTAAATCATACCCAACCCAAGTTCGTGACTATGAAACATCTGTAAGCATAAGCACCACCGTTACTACTTGTTCCATGGATTTCCGGTATGACGAAGCTTTCTTCACGGCAATGGAGTCGGCTTGCAACCGCAGGAGCGTCTGCAACCTGCGCAGCGTCATGGCCGTCTGCTTCCTCACGAGGTAGCCTCGTACCAACGCCTGGATCTTGACGAGTGATCTGAGAGCGCGAAGAGCTTTCCTTGCCTGCATGACAAGACGCCATTCAAACTCACCTCAAACTTACACCAAAAAAAAAGAAGAATTAAACAAGTTCTAGAGGAGTATGGGTTAGGTGTCGAGGCTTATGTCATCGCTGCGTATGGCCAACTACTCCGGCGCCAATAAGAAACTCTGCAACGCACCGAAGTCACCCCACAGCGTAGCAGCTCGCTAAACAATGGCCTTTGCTGATCCGTTTGCAGATTCGGATAGTACAGCAAACAGTGCAAGAGTCAAAACAACTGTAGACTGTCCTCCATGGAATGGAAAAGGTAGCAGAAGTGACATCATATGGAACAAAAGACTATTCCACTTTTATTAACTGGTGATGACTGATGACGAACAAAAAATGCTGAGAAGATACAGCAAGCTGGCTGCAAAAACACGCTACGAAGAAGAAATTTCTACTGCATGATAACGAACGGATTGAAAGAAACTGGTAACCCAGCAGCAAGAACGATCATACCAGGTAGCCTCTGAAGGTTTTCTGGATCAGGACGGCCGCCCTCTCCTCCCGTCCCTTGACATCCTCTTCCTCCGCGTCGTCGCAAGGGAACGACTTCACCTGCGTCGGCGATTCTCCTGCAGCAGCGACGGCGGCTTGACCCGGCGGGCGCCTGCCACCGTCGACTCCGCTCTTCCTCTGCTTCACGAAACTCCACCTCTTCTTCTCCGTCTCCGGACCGTCGTTCCAGTCGCCAGGGACGTGGTTCTCCGGGAGACCTTTGCGCCCTTCCTTTCTGCCGGTCAGTACCTGCTTGAGCCATCTCATGAAGCGGCCCATGCTGCCGCGCGCAAAATTCCCTGCGCAAAGAAAAATGCTAAACAAAATTGGTCAACGGAGAGTTGAGAATGCGTAGCAGCGAAGGGAGATCAAAAGGCATGTACAGTACATGAAACAGAGGCGGAGCGAGTGACCGACCAGATGGGGAAAACACTCAGACGAGAAATCTCGGAAGGAAATGGAAACGGCAAACTTTGGTGGATGACAAGACGAGCGGCACCGCCGACTCGTGGAAAAGGTGCCTTTGAAACAGCCAAAGGCGAGGCCTGCAGCGAGCAGGAAACACCTTACGAGATCAACGGGAGAGACTGGCAGGGCGAACAAGGCGCTGAACAGCGGCAGGAGAGCTGAGCAGCGGCGATCCGTACGTGGAATCCTGGAGGACGATGGAGTCCAAGAAGCAAAAGAACAAGCTTGATTTTCAGACGCGTCACAGAAAAATCTTACGAAATCAACGGGAGAGACTGACAGGGCGAGCAAGGCGCCCAGAAATGGAGCAGGGAATTACCGCCGCCGCCGCCGCCGCGTCCGCCCGGGCCGAGGAAGACGCGGCGAGGTTTACGGGCAGAGCCCCGCGCCCGGAAGCGGAAAGCAGCCAAGCGTCCGCTGAAACCCGCGCGCCGATCAGACCAGCCTGGCTTGGACTGGAGCAGTAGAAAAAGACAGCGATCCCGGCAGCACCAGCAGCAGGGGCGGCGAGCGGATTAGTAGAGGACCCGAACCGAGCGCCTGAACTGACGCGTGGGTCCCCACGGATCGGCACACCCCCTGTTCACGGGAGGGATGAGATTCCGCACACCCCCCGTCCCCGCCCAAGGCTCCGAGCGCAAGCCAACAAAAGCGCGATCCAAACGACCAGCGCAGACGGGCGTCCCGCGACGCACCGTTACTTGCGTTGCGTCTACCACTTGGTTCCAGTGCACATCCCTTGGCCCGGCACGAGTGAAACGATGCGTGGGAACAAGGGGGGTGAACTCGACATGTGCGTGGCGGCAAGGGCGCTCACGCGCAGCGGAAGTGGGCGGTGGCCCAGGGGCGGGGCAACGACGAACGGATCGGTGGGCGCCGGCGGCCGAGAGCGCGGCCGGGACCGGGAGACCGGCGTCACCGATCGATGCCGCCAAGATCCGCCGGGTCCTGGCTTCGCGGGCGCCAACGGGAGCGTGGTTTTTTGGGAAGTCGCGTGGCTCTGAGCTCCCAACGCACTCGCGTGACCGCGTCTGTGGAACGGCGCCGGTTCGTTAGCCCGCCGCGCGGTTGTAGTGCCCCATCTCGTTCTCTGGTCACGCGCAGAGGCGCGTCACGGCAGAGTAGGAATAGGATAACACACGGCCAGTACGAGTACGACGACGGCGACTTGCCCCGCCGGCCAATAATCTTCGTGTCCTTGCGCCACGAGGCGGTTGCATGCGAGCGTTTCGCAGGTTTAGACCTCCGGATCGACGACCGGTCAGAAGTCAAAACTGTATGGGCACAGTGAAACGCAGAGGTAGGCAGGGGCTTTGCGTGTGCAATCTCGCCGGTGGATGCTGTCTTTCCTTCTGCTGCTTCCCTGTGCTGTAGGACATCGATCGTGCTGTACGACAGTTGCTGTCAGATTTGATTGGACGCTATATTTCGCGGCTGCAGAACGAGCTAAATGTAACAACGGATCGAGTCCCATGTGGGTCTCCCAGGCTGAAGGACACGATAAGATAACGACCGTGCTATTGTCGTGCTATAACAGCTTCAAGTCATTCCGGACTAGCTAGTCTAGCTTCGACGCATGGGCAACATTCATCCGCACACCTGTTCGCCGGAAAAAGACGGCTAACCACTGCCGCGGAACAGATCGTCCGCGTCGTGCCCCTGACCACCGAGTAAGTGCTGTTGATTGCGCAGAAGCTCATCATCTCGACAAGCTACGTGACTCAAAACAGCACCACTGCTCCAGCTCCAGCTTTCAACCCACCAAATAGTGACACGAAACAGACAGTAAACCTGCATCTACATGGATAACAGTCAGTAAATCCTGCACCAGTCCTGTTCTGCACGCGAAGTAATCATCGTGCCCGTGAAGGCAGCGTTCTGAATGCCGATCCAAGTATCCAGCCCGAAAAAAGGGAGAACAGGAAGGCGATGATACGTTGCGGTTGGAACCCACCGCTACGGAGCGCACCTAAAACGGCATGCGTCTTTATGTGGGGCGTCAAGCGAGCACGAATTCTAGCTTGTGCTGGTGACGAGATGACATTGCCAGCAACAGCCGAACACACAAAATTGATGGCTCGCGCTGACTTCCTGTTGCCATTCGTTTTCGCTTCTCTCTCTCTCTCTCTCTCTCTCTCTCTCTCTCTGGGCGTGGAAGGCGCGACGTCACGTCGCCGTGCTTAAATTCAAGACAAGAAACTTGCAGCTCGGGCTGTCGTGCAGTGTGGACTTCGATGGATCGGCAAGTGCCTTGTGGCAGTGCATTGCGCAGCGTGGGGGTATGAACGGACGGTTTGTACGTTGGGAGTAATAGCAGTCGAGAACGTGCAGCGTGTCGTTATCATGGGATTAGCCATACTGGGATTAGCCATACTTGCGCAGGGCCCTGGTAGAGGAAATTGTACACATATGGCATCCTCATGCAAAATAGCCGACGTCACCGCGCCAAAACCGGTCAGAGCCAAACCATCATGCTCTGTTGTGTCTTTGTGAATGGGCGTCTGGGGTCCCATGGCTTCGCATGGAACGAGACCACGAGTGCCCCTCACGGCAGGACAGGAGTATGCAGGACTAGGACCTTGACACTCCAACCCACCGGTGTGCGCGCCGAAGCTGGCACCGCTCTGCAGCCATCGCCTTGCTGGGTTGGAGGAGCGTTGGACAGAGGCAGCATATGGATCCGTGTACGGGGAACGATGCCGCCGTGCACTCCGTGCTCCGCCTGACGCCTGAGCGTGCAAGCCCGGCTCCGATGGTCCACAGCACAGGAAGCGGAATCCGTTGGTATAGCAGCGGCCGTGCTACTCCTAGACTTCTGCTGCATGTTGGGCCCGCCCTATCGCGGAGAAGAAACAAACTGACAGACTCGGAAGCCAATCACTCAGTCACTCACATCGTACTACGGCCACGGGGACTGCTCGCTCGTGCCAGTTTCCGCTGGCTGATGTGACGTCGACGGGCCTTGCAGGGAAGGCGTGCCTGCCGGAGCACGCGTCGCCAGTCGTCGGCGACGTGACAGTTTCCCGAACCAGAGTGCAGTCGTACTGTACGCCTAAACGCTGCGACGACCTAGCGGCCGGCACAGACGCATGGCACGGGCAGGGAGTTCTTGTTACACCAGATCGGCGATCCGCACACTATTGAGTCTTAGAAGTATAAAGCTGAGCGAAATATTCCTCGTTTCCGCTGTAGGCGGGGACACCACCGCTGGTGCCACGCTTCGGCGGCATCATCTGCGCGCCCGCTCCGTTCCTCGCAACTGTGCCATGCGCGCCAATGCAGAGCAGAGATCGATCTCAGCGGTGTGCACCGGCGCGATCGATCGTCTGGCAGCGGTGGATTCGCTGGACGCAGGATTCCCTTAGTGAGGGAAAGGAGGGGACAGAAGCAGGAGGCGGCCACAGTGCGGCGACTGGAAGCTTGGCGCCTTGCATCATTCGAGTCCAGGGCCATCAGCCTTCAGGGCATGCAACCCCTCCTACCTGCTGGCCGGCTGGCCGGGTCACGAGCTGCACGCGTCGCGCCCGCCGTAGCTGTACGGCACGCGAGCGGCAGGCACCGAGGCGATACACCAGAGTTCTCTGGTACGTCCGGCTCTCTCCCCTGCTGCCTTGATCGGCAGCACGAGGTCAAATGCTCACCGAGCGACGCGTCGTGCTCCGTACGTGCAACCATGCCCTGCGCCGGCCGCTTGGCGTACCGGGTCCGCGCCAAGTCTGCTGGCTGCCGCGCCGGAGGAAGTCACAGTCTAGACGTGCAGCCGTGGTGTCGTCGAAGTAACACGGATTTTGATTGTCAGTTCACGAGATGGGAACCGTGTCAATCCTGATACTACTGGTCTAGTCCTATTGACCTACGAATGCTGGTCGGGGGTCAGCTGGTCAAGCACAGGTCGTTCTCAAAAGGACGATATGTCACGGTGGGGGTCCGGACGGAGATCTATTGTACTAACTAGTTCTGGAACTGCACACACACCCCCATAAATCCACATGATACTGTACATCAGCAGCTGCATTACACCATGTTGCTTATGCATACTGATCTAGAGTAACGATGTTGCTAGAACGTGCACCAATAAGACGTCGATAATTTTATACAGTACTGTACGGATTACTCCATATACTTTCGGACACAGTAATGGCACGAAGAGCACATGATTTCGGAATAATGGCGCGACGAGTTATTAGTTTGGATTTGGTTGGGCCGAAACGGTAAAGTTCAAATCTTAGACTCGTGATGGGCTCGTGCTGGACTCAGAAGGCCTACCCTTTCTTAACAAGTGGTATCTGGGCTTTGGCCTGTGCGAGACACCAGCAAGGAGGGGAAGCAGCCGCGGCATGGCGGCTGAAGGATCAGAGCTCGGCTTGACGACGACGACGACGGCTACTCCGGCACCGAAGCGGCGAAAGATTGAACCGCCTAGAAGGTACTACCAATTCTTTTCTCAAGCTCCCACGAGCTCTTTCCTTTTTTTCGATGCGATTGATCCATGCTCCGAGGCCTCAGATTTAGTGGAGGCCCATGCCTGATTTCTCTCCCGAACGAGCTGCGCTGCCTTTCTAGTTTTGATGCGCTGATCGGAAAGGTTCGATATTGGCTGGTGGAGTTGGGAGACGGCTACAAGTGTACTAGGCTACTTTCAGGTAGAGATTCCAGATTAGTTGATCTTGTGGGCATCTCCATGCGTTAGGTTTTGGTGTTCGTTAAAAGGGCCTTTGGGATGTGCCAATGTCCATGATCACCTTACTTCGTCGAAAGTCTCCATATTCTTATGGAACTTTTTTTATTGGAGCGAATCTTAGGGCCTCTTATCTCTATATCCTGGACAGATAATTTTGAGCCAATATTCCGGGTCTGTATCTGCTAGGCATCGGCCATAACTGAAAAATTTAGACATGATGAACAAGGAACAATTCTTTATTCAGCCAGGGGATACTCCTTTTAATGTAACACTTACGGTGCTTGTGAATTCCTTCAACATCTTTCATTATCTTGAAGAAGCAAGTGGTTCTGTGGGTACTGTCTGCTAGTATGCTCGTGCTGATCCACAGTACAAAAAATTAGGTTGAAAGATTTTATTTCTCCATGGTGTTAATCCAGCCCAAACCAGTGTCTTCAGCATAGACATATGTCAAACATCGTTAGTCGAATTCATGTTTTGTGGACAGTTGCTTCTGGTCTTTGTTTGTCATTATAAATCATTGAACCAAAAGGCTATCTGTTAACTTTCTATTGCGCTTCAGTTAGTTTTCAATGTTCGAATTCTATGTTTCATTGCATTAAAGGACTTGAATTGATCAGAAGGCATATTTAAACTCCCGCAGCAGATCCTTCTCAGATAGCTGTGCTAAGAAAAATATATTTGTAGTTCTTCATTAATCACAAACAAAAAAGGAGTTCTGTTAGTGAACTTTCCGTATCGTTAAATTCTGATTAGCATCTTTATGGTTTATGACATTAACATCCTGAGTGGTCAGGAAGGACATCCCAACTTGCCTACATTGTAAATGGCACCAATCATTCAATTGTTGATTTGATGCTATGACTATCAGTAGTTTTAACTTTAGCGAACCTGTTTCATCTAGTCACCTAGCCGTTAACACTGACCAATTGTCAAGTAACAATTGTGCTTTCAAACTGCTCCGCTGCATATTTACCTCTCTTCTGGAACACAGGGACAGGCCTTCACAAGTCGTCCTCGATAAAGACAAGTTGGCATTCTCCTCCAGTTCATCGGTATGTGTTGACATGCCTATTGAGAAATCAATGTCTTCCTTCTTCGTGTTTGGCGCATTTGGTAGCATCCTTTCTTGATGTGATAACAACTCTTTGCAGGTTTTGAGCCCGCTATCAGCGAGAGTAGATCTGAACAAAGTTAGAGAGGCAAAGAGATTTGCTGTGCTTCAAGCACAGCACGAGGGATGCCTGGGAAGCTACAAAAGCTTTGATTCTCTCTTTGGGAATTACCTTGTTCCTGTTATCCCAAGCAACGACTTCTTTGAGCAAACCGGGAGGAAATAATAAATGAACAAGAATTGCAGTCAGTACTACTGCACATGTGAGAAGGATGAGCCTGGTAATTGTATATACCTTCATTAACTCAGAAGGCGACCTGATTAAGATACTGACGGTGCATGTGCCACTGTAGATACTTTCAGCTGTGATATCTCCGTGGTATGGAAAGGAAGCAGATAACCTGTCCCAGCAGGTCAAGTGGTGAAAAGGCATTGCGATGTGGCAAGCATTTCTTAGTGTCTAGCATCTCCTTTTGTCCTGCAAGATTCATCACTTTGGCCTGCAAACCAACTAGTAGCTTGGATATAGCCCGGTCTTGTTTTGGCTGAAGATGCACCAATTTGAGATGGCCTAGTGTGAGCGGCGTGTCAAGCTAAGCTAGCGGGAACGTGAGACGTTGCCCGCTAACAGTCAGGACTCGTCCATATTGATCTCTGCGTGGAGTGATGACCGTTCATCTGATTGGTGCCACAAAGCCTTTTTATCGGATTGATGAAGAGAACATCACTATCTGCGTGGAGAGATAACCGTAGTTTGAATCAGTTGCTTTGCAAGGACTACCAGAAAAAAAATCTTCATAGATTGCATATAGAACCTGGAGCTTTCTGTCTTTTTATTATTATTTATTTTGGCAAACGCATTGTTAGTTCAGCATCCCCCTGCACGTTGGGGGCGAAAGCTGCGTGACAGCGGACCCCGGAACCTATCTTGAATCTCGGGCAGGTCTTGATTCTGCGATGTGCCGATGTCTCGGTTTGCGGCGCGGAGGCCCCCAACTGTCGGTGACCTTGGGAGCGACGGCCATGGCTACTGTTCTGTCCTCTCCGGCGTCGTTGGTGGGTGGGTGGGGCAAGATGAGATGGATGGGGGCTCACCGCCTCACCGCCGTTGCCATGGGTTTCTTGTCCTCACCCGCCGGTCCCTGCGCCAACGTGTCGACACGCCGGCGTCACCGCTCGTCGTCACGTCAGCATCTGCTGCGCGGGCCCCGCCCTGCGCACGTGTGACCCGTTATTCAATCCTTTGCGGACGTGCTAAACTGGGCCCGGCCTAGGTCTGGGTGTCTGACAGATTTTAATCAGTTGCGTGTGGTTGCTTTGCGCGAAACATGGCGGGTAATTTACGATGACACCCTTGGCACGCCGCAGGAAAGAGCACTCGCCTCGTCTCTCCTCGTGTGCTCGACCGTTAATTTGTTTGGGATTTTCATGTATTGAACCTCACGAAATGCGGCTTATTACGAACCGCACCCCTTGGAAGTTGGATCCTGGATCCTTGGCATGCCATGCACTCCCTGCCCTTGTCCCACCAGCAGGATCGGACCCGTCCATTTGGCGACAGGCCATTCTGGTCCGTCCAGAGGAGATAGTACATCCGTAATAAGATCAAAGCGAGGGGGGATGTTTTCAGAGAACACTCATCAAGTGACACCCCTCGCGGCTCGTCCCACTCCCACGCTTGCGCAAGCGGAGAAAGAGCAGGGTAGAGAAGGCAGCACAAGGCCGTTGTGGCGTAGTTCCCGATCCGGAAGCCGGACGTGCGCGCGGCTCCGTCGGGAGGCTAGTGTCCTGCGGCGAGAGCTGAGAGCGTGGCCGCGATGGGGAAGGGCGCGGTCGTCGTGGGGACGGCGGTGGTGGCGGCCGCAGCGGCGGTCGGGGTGGCGGTGTCGCTGAGGCGGCGGCGCCTGCGGGAGGCGGAGGACGAGAGGAAAAGGAAGGCGGCGGCGGTGATCGAGGACGTGGAGCAGACGTTCGCGACGCCGACGGCGCTGCTGCGCGGCATCGCGGACGCCATGGTGGAGGAGATGGACCGCGGCCTGCGCGCCGACCCCCACGCGCCGCTCAAGATGCTCATCAGCTACGTCGATAACCTCCCCACCGGGTAAGGGTTTCTTTCCAAATGGGCGTGAACCGAGAGTTGCTTGTTCTCGCCGTACGGTCCGCGCGTTCCGGGGGAGAGAGTTGGTTGGACAATTTCCGGTCTTCCGTAGGGTTACTCAGTTTTCGGTTCGTTGGAAATGTGGGATTTTTTCAATGTTGGATACTACGTCCCATTTGATGTTGGATGCTTTGACTGACCATGCTGTAAATATATAACGAAATTTTGTTCATGCTCACGGCACCTTTTGTTTTCTACTGTGCGAGCGTTTTTGACTCCTTGCTGTTTTAACAACACGTTGGGAGGTTGGTGTGGAATTAAAGATGATAGGTTCAATTCCTTTTACTTGTTGTACTGAGAGTGTTCGGTCAGCAATTTCGGTCTTATTGTAAGTACTTCATGTCACTGGTTGCGCGACGCGATCAAGGTGGACTGAGTCGATAAACAAAATATTTATGGGTTCGATGTTTGTCTGTCTTACAGACAATTACATAGTTAATCTGATTTGCGTAATATAGATTATAGGAGTAGCATATCATCAGGTCTTCTTTGAATAATTGAATCATCCGTACCTGTACCTTGGTACCCAACATTGTTGAACTCGCCTTCACGAATCACAATGTAATATTCTTTTTACGTCATGAAATGTTTTATATTGCTATTATTTATTTCTCCTGCATCTGTGGCAGTACGATACTGCGGGAACCGTGTAGTAAAAAACCTTTGAACCTTTTTCCAAATCGTGCTATTTTTCCTTTGAAATTTAATTGTTTTCTGTGAAATTCCTGTATCCAAAGTGGCCTCTAATATTTGACCAATAGTTTGTTTCAATCTAATTATTAGTAACATGAAAACTGTTTTGTTGGATATATCATAAAAATGTCTGTATCATTGTTTAACTTGATATAACATATATCAATATGAAAATATTACGGTCATCTATGCTTTGGAAGTTGAGCTGATAGCTCCATGTGTGAATGAAAAAAGTTCCATGAAAAATGTTGATAGAACCTAGAAAGAAAAGGTTGCTTAAAGGGCATGTGACAGCCATCAGGTTGTTTAGTGTACCCATACCATCTTTAAATGGAAACATACGTCTCCCACTTCATGAAATCTTCCTTTATGGTTTCCACTGCTATTATTTTCTTGTTTAACAATGATGTATGGCATTAAGCAGGGATGAGCATGGGCTGTTTTATGCACTGGACCTTGGTGGAACCAACTTTCGTGTCATACGGGTTCAACTTGAGGGTGGGGAGAAGCGTGTAGTGAAACAACAGTATAAAGAGGTTGCCATTCCGCCTCATCTGATGGTTGGGACTTCCACAGTGAGTGCTTCAAATGCTTCAAGACTCCTGCAGCATAATTTTGTTTGACTGTTCTGATATGTCTCAGAGGATGAGTACAGGAACTGTTTGATTTCATTGCCGCTGAATTAGAAAGTTTCGTCCGGACTGAGGGAGAAGATTTTCACCTACCGGAGGGCAGACAAAGAGAACTGGGATTCACCTTTTCTTTCCCAGTGCATCAAACATCGATATCATCAGGCACTCTAATTAAGTGGACCAAGGGTTTTTCCATCAATGGCACGGTAAAAAGCATGATGACTTATGTCAACTTTGTTGATTGGATCTCACTTTTTAAATTCCTGATTATCCAAATCCAATGTAATATTTTAAGTTGTTCAATCCATTTCCACCATACATCTTATTAAACGGACAAAAGAGTAGCTTCCAGTGATTCATGCTGCTTTGTTTGACTTGTGGAGCTCCATGCACAAAAATATGACCAGCTGTTGTTTTTCATTGTTCTTTCAGAATATTGTAAACATTAATGAAATTTAGGATAATACCATGAATTGGTTTGATGCTTAACATATTGTATTAATTTTTTTTTGATCGGCCTAATTCTGTGAATGTTTAGAGAACTTTCAGTTTGACTATTTTTGCAAGCACAAACTTTCTAATTAATTGAAGAAAAAATATCTATGTTTCTCAAAATTCATGATGTTTGTGTCAACCATTTGGTATCCTACACTGAACATAACATTGGTTTTATTGATTCCTATGAACCCAGGTTGGAGAAGATGTTGTGGCTGAATTGAGTAGGGCTATGGAGAGGCAAGGCCTTGATATGAAAGTCACAGCTCTGGTAAGTAAATTCTTTTGTTCATTACGCATATCCTTGTTTGGTGTTTCCTCGTATATATTCTAGTTTTATTCTTTTCTGTGATGCTTTATGCTGAAGCAAAGATGTTTCGCAGGGAAGTGTTTTCAACATCGTTTGAAGTGACTGCTAACATTTTTCGCACAGGTTAATGATACTGTAGGCACATTGGCTGGTGGGAGATATGTTGATAATGATGTTGCTGCTGCTGTAATATTGGGCACTGGCACAAATGCAGCTTACGTGGAACATGCAAATGCAATTCCAAAATGGAATGGGCTACTACCTAAATCAGGGAATATGGTTAGTGTCCAACTTTGCTTCCATGCTTGGAATATTAATGTCATTTGGACCTCAAATCATATGCATCCAATGTAAGGTTGTAACTGTTGTGCTTATGGTTTAATAATATTGCAATTGGATCTTATGGTATGTTGCAGGTAATAAATATGGAATGGGGGAACTTCAAGTCAGACAAGCTGCCTCGTTCCGAATATGACGCTGCCCTGGATTTTGAAAGTTTGAACCCAGGCGAGCAGGTATGTCTATTTAACCTACAGTGTCATTTCTGTTTTGAGTCACGTTGTTTAAAATTCTATCTCCGATGATAGCAGAACCTTTATCGAGTTTGTACTTCAATGATAAACATAACTTCTGTACTTCTTGCCTCAGGTATATGAGAAGATGATTTCTGGCATGTATCTTGGAGAAATTGTGAGAAGGATCCTACTGAGACTTGCGCATGATGCTTCACTGTTTGGGGATGTTGTTCCTCCAAAACTGGAACAACCATTTGTATTGAGGTGCGCCTTCTTGTTCCATCCACTGACTTCATCATATTTTCTTACATTAGTAGGTCGCAAATAGTTTTTGATAATGTTGTATGCATAGTTGCACACTCTGAAGCATATTATCGATCTGCCTGGGTAATTTATGCAATGGGTTATTCTGTACATCTGAAGCTCGAAATACTAGTTTTTTACTTTTATATTCTGATGAAAATTTACATAGTCAGTCATTAAATTCGAACCGAAGATTTGTCAGTAAGTTTATACAGCCGTCTTGTGAAACAGATTTCATCCGTCAGGATTCTGTAACATATAAAAGCTTTCTCCCATTGTATTTGCATTTGTGACATTGCAGGACACCAGATATGTCAGCCCTGCATCATGACACGTCCCATGATCTCAAACACCTGGGAGCTACGCTGAAGGATATTCTAGGGGTATGATGATACAAATTGTTCCACAAGATAGTACTACCAGATATAATATTCAAGAATAATCGATTCCTTACGTGTGATTTCAACTTAACTTTAGGTTCCTGACACTTCCCTGGAAGCAAGATACATTACTCTTCACGTCTGCGACCTTGTCGCGGAGAGAGGCGCACGCCTGGCTGCCGCCGGCGTATACGGCATTCTAAAGAAGCTGGGCAAGGACAAAGCGCCAAGCAACGGTTTTCAGCTGCACAGGACTGTCGTCGCCATGGATGGCGGCTTATACGAGCACTACAGGAAATTCAGCACGTGCTTGGAAGCGACGCTGGCAGACCTGCTTGGGGACGAGGCAGCCTCCTCTGTTGTCGTCAAGCTGGCCAATGATGGTTCCGGCATCGGAGCGGCACTTCTTGCAGCCTCGCACTCCCAGTACGCCGCAGCAGAGTAGTGCTACTAGGAGCTCGATCGATGGACCAGGCTCCGAGCTAGCGTGACGTTTTGGTTTCGGTCTCTTCTTCCCCGCTCCACTTGGGAGCTAGCTCCCCTTTGCGATCCGCGTCTACTTCAGCTCTTCTACAGACGCATAAATGAGTGCCTGTGCAGCGGGATATGATATGACTAGTATGGAGATAATGAGTTTGGAATTTGTCTAACGTTGGTAACTGCAGTGTAGTGGAAGCGGAGGATCGAGTGAAGCCTTTCGTTTCGTGCAAATTTAATTTCGCTTTCACATTCAAGTTTGTATCCTGATGCGACATTGTAAACCGGTGCTTATCTGTGTAAACCTTCTGCTTTTCAGAATAAAGAGGGGGACAAAACAAAGCAATCGTAACTATTTTTGAATGAGTATGCAGAACTCTCTTCTGTTTGAGTAGCCCTAATCTTCCTGTGATTTAAAACAAATTTACACTGTCAAACTGAAACTGGAAATGTTTTGGTTGGCAGCAAGCCCTGCTGCATGCCTACCTAGTGTAGAGTCAAGGTGATGGTCACAGGTTGGGATGCATAATTCTCTCCTGTGCTCTGCTAAAATCTAACTAAATTATCACTATTGCTGCAGACTAACATGCTTAATTACATATACCTGGAATGGTGGCCTCCTTTCGTCAGACAATGCTGCCGAAACCAGTCCTCTCTTCCATGTCGATTCTGAGAAGTGCCGCCTGGTCCGGGGGAGCACCCCAGACCGACGCTTGCCGGGTCCGATCGCGCGGCGGCGAGTGGCGATGGGGTTATCTGGTTTAGCCGAGCCGTCCGCGTAGCCAATGTAATGGGCCGGCTTAAAGCCACGCATCACCCGTGAGCTCACTCATGGGCTACCTATCAGGCTATCAGTCGGCCCAAGATGAGAGCCCTGGTCTGGTCGTCACGGATGTATCTCACGCGTGACGTGACCTACTGCCCTATCGGCTACTGAGTCGCGTCAGCAGTCAGCACAGGGCCGCACAGCCAGTCTCCCCTGCTTGCCGGCATCTCCCGTTCCCTCACTCGCCGCCGTCCGCCGTTCCCGCTTGCCGCCACAGCCACCACCACAGCAGAAGCAGCCATGTCGTCGTCATCGTCCACGGCAGCGAACGTCTCCGACCCTCCGATCACTCCGGACACGACCCGCGTGGCCTGGGTGGGGACGGGCGTCATGGGCCAGTCCATGGCCGGCCACCTCATCGCCGCGGGCTACACGCTCACCGTCTTCAATCGCACAGCGTCAAAGGCCGAGGGCCTCGTCTCCCGCGGCGCGCGGCTCGCTGACAG
>BCLG01001298.1:23271-52649 GCA_001602295.1 Zoysia matrella | reverse complement strand
AGCGGCGCGGTGCGCGGGCCGCTGCCGCCAGCCGCCAAAACTCTCGAAAAGGGCTGGGAAAGAGGAGAAATAAATTAGAGTTAGGGTTGGAAGGAGTCCCACTCTTTTTATACCCTCTGAAAAAGGAGCGCATCCATCAGATCTAGATCCAACAGTCCAGATCGCGCGATGGCTAAATGGGCCAGATTTGGCCCATGAGGGAGTGCGAATTTTCGGCCCAAGCCCAGATTGGCTTGCGTGAATTGCAACAGATCAATGGGCCAGGCCGAATTTCAATTTCGGCCCAAAAGAAAAGTTTTTTCCATTTCTTTTTCAGAGGCATTTTTAATTGATTAATTAGGTAATTTTTTACCTAATTAAATCTGTTAAAATTTAAACTAACGGGATAATTTTGACAGAACAGAAAAATAAAGTAAATGCGTCTAAAAATTAAAGAATTTTGTTTTCCGCTGCGTACTTAAAGAAATTATTTTCATTATTAAATTCGAACCAACGGGAGAATTTAATTTTGGAAAAATAGTAATAAATTTCAGATAATTATGATATTGTTATTTTCTGACCAACGTTGATAATAATAGTATTATAATTTTTGTAATTGACATTTTATGCATTATTTCTATTTCTGCCCAACGGTGACATAGATTTAATGTATAATATAAAATTGTGTGTCATATTTTTTACCAACGTCGAAAATAAGACATATAATTTTATTATTATTATGTTCTCACTTTATTTGATTTATTTACAGGCGAATACAACTTAATGAGTTGTATCAAAGAGATTCACACTCTCAAAGGTGACAACTATGGAGAGTGGAAGAAAAAGATAGACCTAGCGTTTATCTTGGCTGAGATGGACTGGGTTGTCACCACAGCATGTCCCACTGAGCCTGAGGAGCTAGTGAGGAAAGAAAATGAGGCTGAGGCTGCTTGACAGACCAGACAGAGTAACTATGCTCCCTTAAAGATGTTCTATGACCTTGAGCATAGAAAATGGACCACAGCCAGCAAGAAGTGTATGGCTGTCATAAAAAACACGATTGAGCCTGCAATTGTGGGTTCAATCGCGGAGTGTGACACCGTCACAGAGTACCTTGAAAGAATAAAGAGTCAATTTACTGGCTCTTCAAAGATATACGCCACACAAGTTATTAAACAACTTGTGACAGAAAGATACTTTGGTGGTAATGGTGGCATTAGAGAGCACATACTGAGAATGAGCAACATGGCATTTAAGCTCAAACCAATGGATCTAGGTCTCAATGATGCAGTCCTTATCCATCTGATTTTTGCTTCCTTACCAAAAGAGTTTAACACCTTTGTTGTCAACTACAATATGCAACCCGAGTCTTGAGACTTGAAAAAGTGCATAGCAATATGTGTGCAAGAGAAGGATAGAATTAAAGCTTCACATAGTGGTTCTATCAACTATGTGAAGGAGAACAAAAGAAAGAACTTCAACAGCTACTCTTCAAAGAACAAGGGAAAAGCTCTTGTCCATCAGCCTCAACAGAACAAATTTGCAGTAGACAAGGATCAGTGTCTTCACTGTAAGAAGACGAGACACTACAAAAAGGATTGTCCCTCATATTTAAAGATGATCATGGCAAAGAAAGGTGAGAACATTATTACCTTTATAAATGAATCTCTATATGTGCAATATTCGAAATCTATTTGGTGGATTGACTCTGGAGCAACTGTTTATGTTGCTAATTCATTGCAGGGATTCCGTTCGACGAGGACTACGCAAAGAAGAGAAAGATGCATTAAAGTTGCCAATGGAGTCCAAGCTGAAGTTGAAGCCGTTAGCGATCTTTCATTAGAGCTAGCTGATGGCTTTATTTTTATACTTAGAGATGTTCTCTATGTACCTTCTCTACAGAGGAATTTGATTAGTGTTTCATGTTTGGATAATGATGAATATGATTGTCATTTTGAAAAAAGAAAGTGTGAAATAATGTTTAATAAAGAATGTGTTGGTCTTGCCATCTTACAAAATGAGCTTTATTTGCTATCACTACGTGATGATGTGAATGTCGTATGCGATAAAGATAACGTTGCGTGCGAGATAAACGAATCCTCGTTCATGAATGAAAATAAAAAACGAAAAAGAACTCTAGATGAGTCGTCGAAATTATGACACTGTTGTTTAGGCCATATTTTGAGGGGGAGAATAGAAAGACTAGTTAAGAATGATATTCTTCCTCCACTAGAGTTCTCAGACTTAGAACAATGTCGAAATTGCATTAAAGAAAAAGATGTAAAGAAAATTAAGAAAGACGCAAAAAAAAGCACATAAGTTATACAAATTATTCACACGGATATTTGTGGTCCCTTTTCTGTGAAGAGTATAGATGGTTATGACTCGTTCATAACATTTACAGATGATTACTCCCGATATGGATATATTTATCCAATCAAAGAAAAAAATGGAGCCTCGAATAAATTTAAGATATTTAAGGGTGAAATTGAAAACCAACACGATTTAAAGATAAAAATAGTCCGATCTGATCGTGGAGGGAGTACTACGATCGACATACCCCGTATGGACAAGTTCCTGAACCTTTTGTAAAGTTTCTACAGGAAAATAGAATAGTGGCTCAGTATTCTACACCGGGCGAACCTCAGCAAAATGGAGTAGCTGAAAGACGCAACCGTACCTTGCTGAATATGGTACCTTGATGGATATGGTGCGAAGTATGATGAGCTATTCTACACTGTCATTGAGCTTATGGATGGAGGCGTTAAAAACCGTCATTCATATTCTTAACAGAGTACCCAGTAAATCGGTGCCAAAAACACCGTATGAGTTGTGGACAGGTAGAGTTCCCTCATTAAACCACTTACGAGTGTGGGGGAGGCCAGCTGAGGCTAAAGTATTTAACTCAAACATTGGAAAGCTTGATTTCAAAACAGTAAGTTGCCATATTATTAGTTACCCAGAAAAGTCAAAAGATTATCGTTTCTACTGTCCAGACAGATATACAAAGTTTGTATAAACGAGACACGTTGTCTTCTTAGAGGATGAGATGATGAGGGGGAGCATGGTAGCTCGAGAGATTGACCTTGAAGAGAAGCGGGCGTATGCGCCCACTCCGATGATTCAAGAGCCATTTTTTACACTAACTGCTGTCGCTGCACCGACAGTGCGAGATACTGTAGTGCAAGCAACTGTTATTGTTCCTCCTGTGGCAACAATGAATGAGAATGAGAAACCTGTTCCTCAGGATCCTATAGAACCTATTGCCACAGATGAAGAAGAGCAAGAACATACTCAAACAGAAAATGCACAGAATGAAGAGGCTTCGAGGAGGTCTCAAAGAGTAAGAAGATCAGCTATTTCTGATGACTACGAAGTTTATCAGACAGAAGAATTTCAAATGAAGGATGATCCCACCTCATTTGAAGAAGCTATGAGAAGTAAAAACTCTTCAAAATGGTTTGAGGTCATGGAAGAAGAAATAAAGTCCATGAAGGCTAATAAAGTTTGGGATTTGGAAGTAATTTCTAAAGGAGACAAAACAGTAGGCAGTAAATGGGTCTACAAGACAAAACTCGACTCCCAACGGAATGTAGAAAGATATAAAGCACGACTCGTGGCAAAAGGCTTTACTCAAAGAGAAAGGATTGATTACAATGAGACCTTTTCTTCGGTCTCATGTAAAGATTCTTTCAGAATCATAATGACACTAGTGATTCATTATGATTTAGAGTTATATCAAATGGATGTAAAGACAGTATTCCTCAATGGGGATTTGGAGAAAAATGTTTACATGACACAACCGAAAGGTTTTGTTATGGACGGAAATTAAAGAATGGAATGCCGTCTAAAGAAATCGATTTATGGGTTAAAGCAAGCTTCAAGACAATGGTACTTGAAGTTTGACAGCACAATAAAGAAATTTGGGTTTAAAGAAAATATTGAGGATAACTGTGTTTATTCAAAATTTAAAGATGAAAAGTTTATCTTCCTAATCCTGTATGTGGATGATATCCTACTAGCTAGCAGTGACGTCAGTCTGCTACTGGAGACGAAGAAGATTTTGTCCTCAAACTTTGATATGAAAGATCTTGGTGAAGCTTCGTTCATTCTGGAAATTGAAATTCACCGAGATAGAAACAAAGGGGTATTGGAACTGTTACAAAAGTCATACATAGAAAAAGTATTAAAGAAATATAGTCTGCATAAATGTAGTCCATCACCTGCACCTATAGTCAAGAGTGACAGATATGGGGATTTTCAATGCCCCAGTAACCAATATGAAATCGATCAAATGAAAGCGGTTCCATATGCTTCAGCTGTCGGAAGCTTATAGTATGCTTAAGTATGTACACGCTCTGACTTAGCATTTGTTACCGGGTTATTTGACAGATTCTAGAGCAATCTTAGAATAGAGTATTGAAAATTAATAAAAAAAATCTTGCGTTATTTACAAGAAACAAAAGGCCTCATGATGACATACAGAAAATCAGATTCATTCCATATAGTGGGATACACAGATTCTGATTATACGGGAGATGATAGAAAGTCTACATCCGAATATGTGTTTACTCTCACTGGAAGAGCTATTTCGTGAAAAAGCTCAAAGCAAACCGTCACTACATCGTCCACAATGTATGCCGAGTTTGTAGCATGTTATGAGGCTACGGGGTAGGTGAACTGGCTTAAAAAGTTCATACCCGGTCTAAAAGTGGTTCACGACATTCATGGACCACTTAAGTTGTACTGCGATAACGAACCCGCAGTAACGTATGCCCACAACAATAAGTCAAGTGGTGCTGCCAAACACATTGACATAAAGTACTATGTTGTGAAAGATAAAGTTCGGAATCAAATCATAAGTCTTGAGCATATAAGCACCGTAAAGATGCTAGCGGATCCGCTTACTAAAGGCTTACCACCCAAAGTATTTATTGAACATGTTGCCGGTATGAGTTTAAGGGAAAGGCTATGATTCCTGAACTAAAAGATGGCCCAAAATGTATAGTAAATATTTCAGAACAGAAAAATGTATTGTTGCTGTTAAGTCTATCGACGATTGATCGTGACGATGAGACAGTTCTATGCATTAATCTGTAATGGAATGAGTGAAGTTAAAAAGTAATAAAGATAAAAGTATAAAGTGAGATCAAGGGGGAGAATGTTGAAAATTGATCTCCAGCTATTTTTGGCCAACGGCTTTAATGGGCCCTTGTCCTAATCGCGCCCTGATCGGGGGCGCTCAGTCCATTATAGCTGGTGGGCCCCTGTCGCCAGCGCCACAATAAATAGAGGTGGAGGGCCGGTCGGGACTCATGACCTAAGTTCGTCCGTACCGCCGCACCCCACCAACAAACCCTAAACCCGATCTGTGAGGGGGCGCTGTGCCGACGGGAAGCACCACCGCCGTCACTGCCACGACGACCGCCGTCATCGGAAGATCGACGACGTCGCCGTGACTTCTACGCTACTGCCCTCTCCACCGACCGACGCTGCCCAAGCGCAGAGGACCGCACCGACAAAGGGCAGATGGCCGGATCGTCTTTCACGACTCCGGCGACCGGATCTGAAGGTATTGACCACCTCTGAACCACAGATCTATTACCGACACGAAACACTCGGATCTACACTCCTAGACCAGAGAAAAAATTACAACACTTAGATCGCACCTTAGGGTCATCACGTGGGCCTATGCGACCCTCATCAATGGCCTCAGGAAGACCCTCTTCCATGGGGCGAGCTTCCATATATAAACGATTGTGCTTATTTGGAGACTTGCTCATAACAGTTCGGCATGATTTTTCAAGGACAGTCTCGCGGAAGGAGACAACAGGAGGGGAAACAGTAATTTCAGCACCACCCATGAAATCTTCTTGCAAATCCTTCAAACAAATCTCTAGGTGAAGCTCTCCAGCTCCAGCAATGATATGCTCACCGGACTCTTCAACAGTGCAGAGAACCATAGGATCAGACTTGGCCAGACGCTTCAAACCTTCAACAAGCTTTGGAAGGTCAGAGGCAACCTTGCACTGAACGGCAACACGAACAACAGGAGATACTGAGAATTTCATTGCTTTTATTGGGCAAGCATCGACCTCCTTTTCACCTGTCAGTGTAGCGTTCTTTGTGATGAACTGATCCAGACCAACCATAGCAACAGTGTTACCACAAGGAACATCTTCTACAGATTCCTGCTTCTTGCCCATCCAGATAACAGTTCTCTGGACATTCTTAACGTACAGATCTTTCTTTTGTCCAGGGACATAGTTGGGGCCCATGATTCGCACCTTCATACCCGTTGAAATCTTTCCTGAGAAAACACGGCCAAAAGCATAGAACCTCCCTTTATCAGATGCTGGAATCATCTTGGACACATATAACATAAGAGGACCTTCTGGATCACATTTCCTGATGGAAGATGCATAAATATCATCAAGGGGACCCTCGTACAGGTTTTCCACACGATACCTCTGTGCCCTTGCTGGAGAAGGAAGGTGGTATATCATCATCTCAAGAAGTGCATTACTGGCTGGAAGCCAGTTTTGCATAACACGCTTCATCAAAGCCTTTCCGCTTAGGTGCTTCATCAAAGCCTTTCCGCTTAGGTCCTTCTCATCGGACTTCATGCTAACACCTAGCTTCTGCAGCATCGGGAACAACTTATCTTTCTCATCATTCATGCAGGTGTTGATGATTTGCTTGATGGGCTCATAGCAGAACTGAACAAAACCTCGCTTGCAAGTAGCTGTACCAGTATGTTTGCTGGTCCATTTCTTAGTGGATGGATCAAAGTAATTCTCACCCCAAAGCCTCTCCATCATCTTAGATTCATCAACTCCAAATTTGGATGCATACATCTTAGCAAAATTAGACAGGGTAAAAGCCCAACCATGCAAACCAGCAGAGAAAGCAACAGTACCCTTTTCTGGATAGACCTGGACATCACCAAGGAGCGCATCTTCATATGTTGCCATAATGACATTGGCATTCTCAATGACACGAGAGAATGTCTGATAGGCTTCCTCACCATCAACTTGAAGCTCAAGGAAACACCTGTCCATCTTGTTAACAGTGAGAACAGGCCTAATCCTCTCACCAAGGGCTTGGCGCAACACTGTTTCAGTTTGTACACAAACACCCTCAATGCAGTCAACTACTACTAAAGCACCATCAGTTATACGAAGTGCAGCTGTGACTTCCGAAGAAAAATCAACGTGTCCGGGTGAATCGATAAGGTTGATCAGGTAGTCATTTCCATCTCTCTCACCCTTATAACTCTTAAGTGAATCGTCACTCATCTCATAGTAAAGAGAGATACCAGTGGATTTGATGGTAATACCACGTTCTGCTTCATCTGCACGAGTATCAGTCATTCGAACATCACCAGCCACATCCTGGGCTATAATTCCAGCAGCCGCCACTAAGGAATCTGTAAGGGTAGATTTGCCTGCAGAGGATAAGGTACACATAAACACAGCATGAGCTTATAACTTTTTAGCAGTGAATGTGGATCATAAGCTAAACATCATCAATTCATGCTTCAACGGATTATAGAAGTTAAAGTTGTCTGATGTTATTGAATCAATCAAATAAGCAGTAAACGAAAGCACACGATACTGCCAAAATGAAGAGCCTGTTTATAAATGAAAATATAAAAAGTATGGCTATAGTTTATACTACATTTCATGGTGACTTTAGAATCATTCCACGCCTAGATATTACTAGTTCTATCAAGATTACAGGTGCACGTACCATGGTCCACGTGAGCAACGACAGACATGTTACGAATATTATTCTTTTTGTCCATAATCCTGCGCATCTCTTCAACTGTGAACTTAACCATCTTGGCTGCCTTTGAGTATCACACTGGAAACTTTATTTCCTGCTTCAAAGGATCAACCTTGTAAAAAATCCAACAAATATTGCAGTACCAAACATTAAGATAGAGCAGCAAGCAGAGAGAAACATTTAAGAGCATGAGGACTGTATGAGTGAATAAATATTCAAATACATTTTCAATATGAACATTTGCCACTTTTGTATGCATTGGTCCTTCCATTAATATCAGTATGCTCTCTGATACATGCAAGCAGATTTATAGCAGAAACATAGTCATGAACTAAACAAAGGCTAACATGTTAAGAAAATAACTTGCAGAGGATCAGGAGGGCTGACATAGGTAAGCTGACATAGGTAAACAATAACAGTACAAAACTCCAAAGCACATCGTGAGAAACAGATTTGGTCCAAGGCATATATCAGGAGCATTAGCACAGCAATCGGGATTTCTAAATCTTCCAGATTAGCATCTACATGGATCATGTGGTGTTTTGGGGACAAGGTCAAAAAAATTCCTCTTGTCAGGCAAAACAACGAACACATCGCACGCAGCATGGCCACTCAACCCACTACATAAAACCAGAACAACGTTGACTGGTGAGAGAAAAACCGGAGGAGACTGCTCGACGTACTGGAGTAAAACGGCGGTGTACTTTTTTTCGGCAGTGATGGTTGGACGGTTGGAGGTCGCACCATGGCAGGTGCCAGGTGAGCGCGGCCATGGACGCCGGCTATATCACCTCCCCTTCCCTTCTGGACAGTGGACCGACATCGGCGTTTGCACCGCGACGGCGCAGTCACGAAGAGATGGAGCAGCCGTCGGGTGTTGGCTCAGCGAGAGATCGCTGCCCGTCTGCCCGTCTTGTCGTTCGGGGTGCACGAGCGGGGATCGTTGCCGCCGATGAGTGATCGCAGGGGTACGTAGCCGCTCGACAGATACAAAAGCAAGAAAGCACAGCCGTCGAGGCTTTTTCTTGTGTTTTGTTCTGCCTTCGAGCAAAGATGCTACGATCAAGCAGCGACTGATGTGAACAAAGGCCAAACTAATCTCAAAGATTTCTACAGGCTTTTTCTACGATTTTTGACATTTTGTAACCTTGAACAGAAGGCACATGCAAGTGCTTCAAGATCACTTAGCCATAGATCCGTTCACGACACGAATCTGTTCAAAAAAGTTGTCACCATACGCAGATCTGTCCACAAATCCTGTCACGCAAACAAAGAAGGAAGAATACACGAGATCCTCAACGCATCTGCGCTCGATCGATCGCAGTAGTAAGCACTCTGGAAACGTACCTTTTCCATGCATCCTATACTACACGGTACAGCCAAAATAATCGTAGCCAGCTACAGTTTTCAGATCATAGCATGAGCACAACTTATCCAACCATACAGCTTTATCAGGAACCAACCATTCGAAAACCACAAACACCACCGTAAAACGAGCACACAAATCACTAGGGAGTACTCCTACGATACAGGCATGCACAGAGATCGCAGCTCACGCGCCGGCTGCAGGCACCGAGCGAGGCACTGCCCGGACTCGTCGCTGCACCACGCCGGCGTGCTGATTCCGAGCGAGTGAGCAACCCAACCACGGAACAGGGCAACCGCTTGTGGCGCTACGAAGCAGAGCAGAGGAGGCAGTCACCTAGGGGCTGGGCTTCACCGGTCGATCCGAGGACGATGCTGCAAACGCCGGGGAAGACGACGGACAGGATGCCAGTTCATGGTATCACAAGCGGCTTTTGTGTAGCGAGTGGCGACGCACCAACCCGTGGAAAAGGCCACGGGCCAGCTCCGCTTGCTTTCGTCGCTGTTGCCTCGCCTACTACACTTGGCACATGACGAGTTGATAAGAACCTTCAGGTCAGGCTGCGAGGTTTCGGCGTGTTACAGGTCCGCGCGACGTGTCCAGCCGGAGCACGGCACACAGATTGTTCTTTGGAAAAGTTGGAAAAGTGAAGTGAGTGATCGATACGATGTTCGATGGCAATAAGTTTCTTTTTCGCCGCCGGCAAGGCGAGTGTCTTTGCGCCAGATGTGCTGCTCCGATCCTGCGCGCAATACACTGGCAAATCACCACCGGACTTGTGTGTATGTGTACTAGTCTTCTTGATGCTTGTACTAGTAGCTTCAACAATCTACAACAACGATTAGTTTAAGTTGTCCTCAAAACAATTTTGAGATCCAAACCGATAATTATATTATACTCCTGTATAAGAGTGTGTGTATATATATATACAGATACAAATCTAATAATTAAAGCACCCTTCATTACGCGTGAATTTGAGTTGAACACAACATCGCTGTGTTTACTAAGGCTTGTTTAGCAGGAGGAAATTTTTTTATTTCTACGCTTTTTTCTAAAGTTTCTGTAGACCTTGTTTGGTTGCTCGAACCACCCTAACCTATTCCATACCAGTGAATCTGATGCGACTGAACCAGGCTGAGTGCATACAACATCGTATTGATTGGTTGGCTGAACATTTGTGTCATGTAGAGCCAAGTTAATTACTGTATTTGATTGTCCACTTGTCCACGCACCAGACTGAATATTTAACTCACCACCCCTCGCGCCATGAATCGAGCGAGCCAGGCCCGTTTCCGTTCCGTGGAGCAGGCCGGCCGCGGCCTTTTGCACCGACCATGATTCTCAACATTGCATCACATGGGCCTGCCCTGGCCATATACAGCCGAATAGCAAAACTGGGCTCCGGCAGAAAACATTCCCGTCTCTGCGTCTCATCGTGTCATCCTCGACGCGGCATTTCGTCGAACGAGTGGCGCGCACCAGTCGCCCCAAACCCCTTCCCTCGGCTCAGCTCCGTCAATCGCAATCCCGACCGGCCAAAACCCTACTACGCCGCTCCCCCGCCGGGCCATGCTCCACAGCAGCCTCTCCAAGTCCCACCCGCTCCCGCTTCTCGCGGCAGCATCCCCCCCTCGCTGCGCCATGCTCGCCGGCCTCCTCCGCGCCGGCTACCTCTCTTCCAGGTCCCGGGCCTCCTCACCCGCGCTTCGTCCGTCCGCGACCACAGGCGCGAGCACAAGGAATGCAGCTGGCTCCGGCGGCCCCCCGCGCCCCGGGGTGGGAGGCAGGGTTTCATTCTCCACCGCAGCGGGCGGCGAGAGGACGCTTCCATGGCTTGCTGCCGAGAACGGCAACGGTGGTGCCCCTGCTGCGAGGACTAGCGCCTCGCGTTCCTCCTCGTGGGAGGTCTCAGAGGAGAAGTTCCTCTCCAAGGACGATCGATACTCGCGAAGAGAGGTGTCAGATGACAGGGTTTCTAGCATGGTGGCAATTAGGGAGGAGGATGAGGGTGAGCCAATTGGCAATCCCAAAGGGGGCAGGTCCAAGGGCAGTTACCGAGGAGTCATGAGGAAGGATGGAGGGTACCGCGGCGGGAGGGAGAGGGGTGGAGGGTCCCGTGGTGAGGGGTTTAGGAGGGAGAGGTTTGACAGGCCTGATGTGAAGCAGTGGGATAAACAAGAGAGTTGGGGGAGGAAGACATGGAAGGAGGCAGGGGAATCGACGGTGCCGAAGATGGTGGGCCAGGGTGTCTACGGTGTTGCACCTGTCCTTGCAGCGCTCATGGCTGGGAGGAGGGAGTTTTATGCATTGTATACGCAGGAAGGCATGGATTTGAGTGGGAGCAACAAGAAGAAGAAGGACAAAAAGGCGGTTGAGAAAGTTCTACAGATGGCAGAGAAGGTTGGGCTCAAGGTTATTGAGACATCAAAGCATGACCTGAACATGATGGTGGATAACCGGCCACACCAAGGCCTGGTGCTTGATGCATCACCCTTGGAAATGGTGAACACTAAAGAGTTGGATCCAGTCAGGGTGGAGGATGGCAGAAAGGCGCCAGTCTGGCTAGCCTTGGATGAGGTTATGGATCCTCAGAATTTGGGGGCCATAATTAGGTCTGCCTACTACTTCGGAGCTGAGGGTGTTGTGTTGTGTGCTAAGAACTCAGCTCCACTAAGCGGAGTGGTGAGCAAAGCTAGTGCAGGCTCGCTTGAGATGATTGAGCTGCTTTCCTGTAGAAACATGATGCAGTTCTTGTCTTCATCAGCTGAAAATGGGTGGCGAGTTCTTGGTGCTACTACTGCTCACAAAGCTGTCCCACTCTCTGAGGTGGATACAAGGATGCCGACCATTCTTGTTCTGGGAAGCGAAGGCACTGGTTTGAGGCCCCTGGTTGAGCGGTCCTGCACAGATCTGGTCAAGATTCCTGGAAATGCTGATGGGCTGATCGGGGGAGCAGATGCATACACAGATGCGGAGGAAGAAGGTGATAATTTTTCTGGTAATCCAGGATTGAAATCATTCCTTGCAGTGGAGAGTTTAAATGTAAGTGTTGCAGCTGGAGTTTTGCTTTATCACCTGGCTGGAAAAAACTCCTGCTCTGTAAGTGATAATCCTAGCATTGCTATTGTGTAAGACAACTCATTATTCACACATATCAATAGTTGTCACAATTGCTCACTGTGGATTTGATAGAAATCATGATTTCTTTGAGAAACAAAGTTTTGTGATCAGACTTAATAATTCTATTTTGCTGCCTTATTAACTTGCATTTGAGTCTATTCAATATCTGGAGTCAAATGAAAAATAAAAATTCAACCAATATGATTCACCACTGCTACTACTTTGCTACTCTGTACCTTAAATCATATGTTTCTCTATATTTCAGACACGAATCATGTATTACTGGGTAAAATCTTCTGTTTAATCTTTTTGACCTCATATCACATTATCATCGTGTCTTGATTCCATGTTACGGATCTTGTTCTTTGCTGAAAATTACAACTTCATTGTGAATTTGTAATGTAGCTTGAGCTATCAAATCTTCTGGTGGGTTGGGAGTGAATCAGTCTTTTGGTTTATACATTATATGGGAAAGAGGGAAACAAAATTACATGGACCTATACCGAGCAGTCAATTATGTTCCCAAGGAAATTGACAGATAGGACAAAGTGACCTTCAGGTTCTTTAGTAAAAGAAAAAATATTGACACGGGGAAAAGGAGGGGCCATTCACCCTACCATTTTTAGGTAGAATATATGAGAATGAACCCTGGTTGCCTGGGTGAGAACCACCCCCAGCAGCCAGTGCATTCCAAAGAGATTCTCCTCAGGTTCTTCAGTTTGCTGCGGCGTTTCTAGTTTTCTCTAAGGAAATTACAGTTGGGAGGCCCGTACCATGGTTTTTTTTTTGCCTAATCTTCCCTATATTTTTGTTGCCATGATTTCTTGGTGGTAGGGTATTTTGTACTGTAGATCAAAAATTTAAGAACTTGTAGGCTAGCAGACTAAGTAGAGATAGGTGCTCGAATAAGATTGGGTTTGTGTGTGAATTTTTTATATGCCTTCAAAAGAATTGTGCTTCCTTTTGCACGGGTACAGTTAAAATATATTATCTATAGTTATATTCAGCACACTTTGGAACACAAGGACAAGGATGAATATATCAGGCAAGGATATTCCAAAGGGCCTATGATTCTTTCGTGATGCACCCTGTTTCTTCTCCTTTTCCTGCTCTCTGGAATTCAAGGATGGTCTAATGACATCAACATTTCCTTTGTCCCCAATACCATGGACTGGAAGCATCAAGGTGAATATTCCTCTTAAGCAGAAAAGTTTCGTCCCGCTCATTTATCCTCTGTCTTCTTTGCTGATTATGTGTATCACTGTGAAATGTGAATTGTAATTTTTATCTTCACACAGGTGTGAGTTATCTGCTGAAGACGAATAAGAAATTACTACTTATGGTTGGCTGCTAGAGGTACTTCCATGTTTTATTGTGTTTCCATTTTCAGGTAAGCCTCATAAAGACAGATTTACATGTTCCTTTTTTTTCGAACACACAGGAGAATTGCACGTCACTTGTACTAAGAAAGACCATTTCTTGTTTTGTGGTTCCATTTTTAAATTAACCATCTTGTTTGTTTGAGAAAAAATATTAACCATCTTATTAAATCTGAATTGCGCATCTGAATTTCATTTTTTCATTTCTGCTACTTCATTTCTCCACTGTACAGTACATAAATGGTTTTTAATGGTCAACAATAATGAAAACTGCTCAGCTGAATTTCTCATGATTTGCAGTTTGGCTGCTAGTGTTTCAATTCTCAGAAGTCAAGGATAGGCGTCATGCAAGGTTTTTATGCATCACAGTGTCATTCGGATGTGTTGTTTCATTGATGCACAACTGATATTATTCTTGACTTCTTTGAGAGCCTCAGGTTATGGTCACCAGGGAAGCCTAGAGATAACTTCCAGGTTTGGGTGTTTGGCAACTGTATTATCAAGCGTGTTAAATTATTATTTGAAGAAACAAGGTGTAGTCACTGTACTATTGATTGCTTAACTTTACAAGCAAATCAAAGGATGACAAGTTGTCCCTCTTGTATGCTGTCACAATCCTGTCACTATTGGCACAACAGATCAATTTGGAATCCAAGGCTGTGACATTTGACACATGCATTGCTTTCGGTTGCTCTATAGTATGTTGTGCTTATTGTCTGCGACAAATTTTGGAGTTAGAAGGATAGAGATTCAGCTAGTTGATTTTACTTTATTAGCCCTAGACTCAAGTAAGTGTGAACTCCACATGAGCCGTATGAGCTTGCTACCCTATAGATGCAGTGATGCAATGAGCCAATGCCTATAGCATCTGCTCTCCATTGCGTGAAACTGGTGCTACCTAATTGTTGTAATCTGAGCGTTACATTTGCTCTTCAGATTACAACGGGCTTGATACAAGTTTAGCACGCAGCACAATGAGTTGTACAAGGGTGGCCCTGGAGTGGCTGAGCCTCCATATGAACTCTTGAATTCCGAATACTCATACCAATATACCATTTAGTGTTATAACCATACCTATGGCACTAAAGTAGTAGCCTAATTTACAAAATAGGTTGCATGTCTCCATGCATCTCAAACATGCTGGTTCACCTCATTAGATTGACCTCTGTAGGTGAAAAAATAGGTGCCACCCTGATAGCAGACCTTCAGTTTTAACTCATTTCGAATGATTAAAAAATCTGTCACCGACTCAGCTATCCGCTACACTTCTAGGAACCATTCCAATCTGGAACAACGAAAATATATTAATTAACATCAGGCTGAGCTTTGGGTAATCAAATTTGTCACTGAAACCAGCACAAAAGAAGGAAATTATTGTTTGAACAATGTAAAAATTTGGACGGAACTTGAAGAGTTTCTGCTTACTAGACCATGGGTAAGTTCTGAGCTCCTCAGAACCCTCAACCTTTTAGCATTTTCTACAAATACACTGCAAGGGTTATGGGTAGAGAGAAGAATTTAGATGGTGTAACAAAAGATACTAAGGTTCGGTTAAGTTGTATATGGGAATAGAACAAGCAAAGCTTACTTCCATGGCATGTCCCCAACCAGCATTCTCTCTCCTTCATTGTCTTCGTAAACTAGAGTGTATTCACCAGATCCCTTAAATAATTGAGAAAATATCTTTTCATCTGCTCCATTATGCGCACTTTCAGCGCTAGATATATCCTTTTGAGCTGCAGCATAGGCAAACAAAGCTATTAGAGGGAAAAATAAATACAACTTGTTTGTGTTTCGGTGCACGGATCAACTCCAAAATTAAATTGCACTACTTGTTTTGCTTAAACTAAATGTTGGTCAGTACCTTCAAGAAATCCATGGAAAAGTTCTTTAACAGCCACTGATAGCCTTTCATAGCTGTCATAGGCTCTAAGATCTACTTTCCGTCCAATGGGGATCCCATCCATGTTGATTTTTATGAGAGAGTTCTTCTTGCAGGTCAGTTCCTCCTTTGTGCTTGTTTTGCCAATTTGTGGTTCAGGGTGTTGTCTAGATGAATTGCTATTGGCAAGATTTCTCCTGAAGGATCTTATGGGAGGCCAACCTACCACTGGAGCTGAAGTCCTTCTACATCAAATTAGAGCACAGGTGAGTCAATCTATGAAGTTGCATAGCTGATTATTTCTTTAGTTGCTATAAATGCCATATGTAGTATAGTATTGCTGTTATTGCTCCCCTTCAACTTATTCTTTTACTGTACTTTGCTACCATGATGACCACAGTCCAGAACAGAAAAAAAAATGCTCAAAGCTGAACACCTATTCCAAAAGATCTAATAACAGTTTGTTGGGAAAATGATACACCACCAAGAGAACAACAATTTCAAAAGTAATTGCAGACTTCGAATAAAAACTGACCTTCTTTTTAGGCCTTCTTTTTCTAAAAAGTATTCCTATTAGGTGACTGATTGAAGGATTATCTTGTGGGCAGGAAATTTCAGTCATTAGGAGACCTCATTTTGTTTTGCCATAGAAATAATTAAAATCACACTACCGCTATTTGCATGTCACATTGAAATCAAAATATCCAAAGGGAAGCAGTATACTGCAATTTTTGGAAAGCATGAAAGAACAATAATATGCAAATATGTAACTATATGAGAGGTAGTAATAATCGAGCATAGATCTTCCTTGTCCGAGAACAGAAAGGATAGAGGTGTTATCATCACCTTTCCTGAGCTTGTCGTCTGTTGCTACTGCTGCGCAAAGGTGGAGCAGTAGGGGCGTGCAATGATGGTGGTGAGCAGCATCCCTTCTTTCTCTCACTCACAGCTGATATCTTTTCTTCCAGTGCTAGTTCACTCCCACATCCCGCTATAGGCAGCTGCAGACCATTAAGAAAAATGGGAAATAGATTTTAGTACAGAAGTTCTGTTGTTTCTTTCTGTGCTTCTGATTACTAGTAAACAAGAGCTCAAGAGTACTGAAAAGCTGCTACTTACCTTCTGTTTTGGTCTTAACAGTGTCCAAGAATCCCCTCTTTGTCCCAGCTGTCGTTGTGCTTGTGGCAGCCTTGGAGGTTTTAGGGAAGTAACCAAGGGAGAGAGCCGGATTGTCTTGCTGTAGCCCTTCATCTCTTGACACTTCTTTGATTTCTTCTTCGATGAGACCAGGAAGGCCGAGTTTTAGCTCTAGCTTCTCGTCATCCTCACTTCTGAAGCCTTTGTCTCTTGATGTCCCTGTGCCTTGTGCATCCCTCTCCTTCCATTCTCTCCCATCTGAGATAAGATCTAGCAGCTGGGGAAGAGCTTCACTCTTTTTGGAGTTTTCCATAAGGCTTGTTCTCACTGAGCTAATTCAGAAGCTTCAGGCTTCAAGAGTCCAAATAATATACCACCTAGGATGATATATTATTAGTAGTTGAAGGTCATGAGAGGTGTCCAGCTGCTAGAAAGTTAAGTTCCTCACTCAACTTAGGCCAGAGAAAGCAAATAAATGACACAAACAAAAAGGAAGGGTATGCTGAGGTCAAAGCGAACATCCAAAAGACAAAGCACGGAAAATAGGGAGCTCTAAGAGATGAACTCAGCACAGGAAAGGAAAATGGAACATAACTTGCTTCTTTTAGTAACAAGACAGCAAAGGCTTTACTAGGAAACAGGGAAGCGCATAGCACAGATTCAAAAGGTCAAATCACAAATGGAACCAGGTCATGTCCAAACCATTTCGGGCAAGTAAAAAACAACCAGCAACTTCTGAAAACCAAAAGCCACTATCACTGGCGGAGAAAACACGAGGAGATGAGAGCAGGTGCAAACCTCAGCCTCCAGAACCCGGGTGGGAAGTGGCCAGGTGGAAGCGGCTAGCTCGAGCTTGCGGAACTGCACCTTGGCTTTTGTACCAGTAGCGCGGGTACCTCGAGCTGCATGCTCCGTGTTGTTTTCTATGCTTTCTTCATTTGTCCCATATAGCTCTCCTTTTTACCGTGCGCTTTTGCTCTGTGTGACTGTGTCCCAGAGATGCGTTTTGATGACTAGGTGCGCCGCCTGTGATATATTACAGATTCCATTGATGTGTACATGCAGAGGACGGATTTGTCACGGAAGTGTGCGTGTTTTTGTGCTCATATATTCTCTTGTGCTTGTGTCTGGCAGGCTCAGCTGATATTGTGGGGTCGTGCGTCGAGGACTGGTCAGGGCCGGAGGAGCACGCTTATTCGACCGAGCAAGTGGTGATGGGCGCCTCCTTGGCATACGCACGAACATACATCTGTGCGGTCCGGTAGACTTGGCCGGAAGGGAGGTACTGGCGTATGGAAAATGGCTTCACCTACACGGCTACACCTCGCACGCCGGCCACAAGGGACCACCGTGGATGAGAAAGCCGGCCGTCTCTTTTACCGTTGTTGATCCACTTGGTGCCCCTGCTGTGCTTCCTCCTAACAGTGCGTATTAATGTTTGTCAGGAGCCATTCGTTGAGTTGCAGCAGTTCGTCAGATTATCCGGGTTGACAAACCCGTGCTTTGACTCGGTGGTGGTGTTGCCTGCCTCTTTACCGGGGACGTGCATGCACTTGCAGCAGTGCGTGGAAAGAAAGGGAGAAAACTTATCGTTTACTTACTGTCCAAAGGTTGAAGGTTTTGACAATCGAATTTTCTACTGTTGAGTGTGCATCAATCGTGCAAGTTGATTGGGATGCTGTCATCTGCCAGTGTTCCGCCCGGCAATCCAGTTACCTGAATATTTTTTGTACGAGTTTCTGAGCTGTTTACCTTTGTATATTCAAGCTGCGTGTGGCGGTATGATTCCCCTCTCCTTTATTTTTTCCTCCCCTTCACAGCTGCAACTTAAAAGGACATGTTCTCTGTGTGCGGATTCACTGGTGCACCTATAAGACCAAACATATATGTGTGTGTTGCAGCTGATGGATTCCCTTGCCCACGATCAGCTTGGACAAAAGTAGGTTAAAAAACAACTTGGACAAAAGTGTGCTTGCCCTCACTCCAATCTGGCCTAAAGGATACCAAGCTGCTCAATCCTCGAGAGCCATGCACGACCTGTGTTTGCCACGAACCATTGGCTAACAAGGCAGTCTTAACACATTAACTGTGCTGTGCTGTTCTCTTAGGTGTCATCTTGATTTTGACAAAAACTTCTACTACTCGCATTATCTATTAAACCAGGCAAAACACACTTTTTTTTTCCTTTTTGCGAAAGCAGCAAAACAGTGTTATACTATATGTGTATTGTTTTCATAGGTTCACTGTTAATATTCTCTGACTCCTCAATCGCTAAGTCCTGTCTATCCATAAATCGGTGCAATCGCTCCGTCTACGATCCATTCATGTTAACCCAATCCCTTTCGAACTCTTTGAAGTTTTAATATGCCCAGCCTATCATCATTCGGGCATCATCGAAAAGGTACGTAGTACAAAGAATTCACCGCCACACGGCATGCGTCACTGCGACCGACAAGAGCGGCCACCTACTCCTCATTACACCCTCCAAAAAAACAAAACATCCATCTCATCTCCATCTTCACCTTTGCTCGCCGGCTGAGACGTCGTCGTATCAACAATTATACTAAGTGACACGTTTGAGCAAAATTGACCAGCACGAGGGACTAAAGTAGCATATCCAGTGTACTGTACTTAACGATGGTGGCAACAATTAGCGTCAGCGATAATTGTTACACTACTCGCTGGATGTTTAAAATTTCTGGCGAGAGGGGAGCAGCTGAATGATTGAGCTTTCGGGCCGGAGTGGTGCGTGCTCTCGGTGCGCTTTCCGTATATCGAAACAAAGCCTGTTTGATGGTTTCGGATTGATTCCCAGATATCGGCTAGCTCGATTGTTTCGGATCCGCAAGCAAATTGGGGGAGCGGGGGGGAGTCGTGGGACTCATCGCTCGGCATATGATCCAGTCGGTGGGCTTGGATCATATATGAGCCCAAATCTGGATTGGTGAGGTTGACTGGTTGAGTACATGGGCAGGCTGTATCCGTCATCAAGACCCAAGGGCAGCCCGTAACTGACGCAGGCTTGTCTTAGTAGGAACCTGCAGGATACTGAAGGAGCTGTTGAATTAGGTGTACCGTGCACTGTTCGTTCCACAGCATGACAGCGACCAGTGCTTGCCTGAGGCCACTATGGCTCAAGATAGAAACCAGGAACTGTTCATCAAGTCGACTGGTAATATGGCTCTTCAACTTAAACTTTTTGATACCCCGTGATATCAGAGAGAAAATGTGCCCTTCCTCCTCAATCCAACCGCTCGGCTGCAGCTAAAATCCTCAAAGTCATTTCAGAGCGTGTTCGTTTTATATTGTTCAGGTTGTGGCTGTGCCGTCAAGAGCTTATGTACACAGTAGGTTCTAATTTAATTAGTTGCCCGCGTGGAGCTTGGCCAAGCTGAGCTCATGCAGGCAACTGGTGTGGAGCTTGGTTTTTACCATACAAAATTACATTCTTAGTCTGGCTCACGAAAAATACAAATAAATTTCATTTCAAGTGGGCCTAACTCATCAATGCGAGATTAGTAAATAATTAACTATTAATTAGTATATATATTTAGTAATATTAAAATATTATAATGTAAATTAACATTTATTATAATAAATTAAGTATTGTATTATATATTTAAATTAAAATAATAATTGTTTAATAATTATTTTGTAAATTGAGTTTAACATATTGTGTATTTATACAGTCAACCAAACATCATCTTTTTACAACTTAATTTTTTTTATAAAATCAACAAAACAAACTATCACATGTAAGATCAACCTGTTTTGAGACTGTTCCGCCGGATACAAGCCAGAGCGAACAAGCCCCACGTCGATTTGGGAGATGGCGTCGCCGTCTTGGCGCTGAGTTTCCGGTGCTGGCAAGAGAACGTGTGACAGTGATCTGATTTTCATGATTTGATTTTCCATAATTTAGATTATAGAATCAAACCGTACCCAAAATTTTCCCGAGCTTTCACTTGTGCCTTTTGACCGGCGGATGGTGACGCCTTTCGCTGTCCCGAATCTCAAGGAATCGTTACCTGATTCAGGTCGGATCTGATCCCCCGAGACACGCGTCGTGCTAGGGACCAAAGACTACCGCACATTTCTAAAAAAAAAAAAAAAAAAAAAAAAGACTACCGCACAGATGTCTGTTGAACAGCAGCACCGTACGCGAGTCCATTAATGTGATAGGTTAGAAATACTGACTTTCGTTTACAAATACTTGTCAGTTTTAACTTTTTTACAAATTTTTTGATCGTTTGTTTTTTTTAAAAAATTTTAACATATAGATATAAAAAATATACATTCTCAAAGTATATAAGATGACAAATCATATGATGTTATTTATAAGTTAACTAACGAAATAATTTTAAAATTATAATTAATCAAAGCATAAATAATAAAAATCAAAATTGTCAAATATTTGTAAACGAAGGTTAGTAAAACCCATAGAAAAATGAGACACACCAACGTCACCAAAGCTTACTGCTATTGTGATCGTCACTGATGACTGATTTTTCTTGGGCTTGTCTCAAACTCTCAATACGCCACCCCAGATTTTTGTTGCGTGACACAAGCTTCAACAACGTCTTATTGGCCGAAGAAATCAGCAAATTCTAGTGCTCCCATCTTGATCTTGAACGGGGAGCACGATTTTGCAAGCGATTAAAAAAAAGCTGTACGGATTCTATACGTGTCATTTTTCGATTGAATCTATACGTGCTTCTTGATTCTCCTTTCTGTTTAAGCTTCTCAATTGAAGGAATTTTTTTTATTTTTACTTTTTTTCCAGTAAAATTGACCTAATTTTTATAAAATTCTCGGACAAAAATCCTTGCGTCGTAAAAGAAGCCCTAAGCGGTGAAGAGTCGAGTAGGAGTACTAGCTGGCTGCTCTCTCACCGCACGCTGGCGGCGAGACCATGGTCGGCAGCAAGCAGGAGCCGTTCCTCCATCCCTCGGCGGCTGCCGCCACCGACGGCGGGCGCTCGGGGAGGCGCAGGTTCCTCTCCTTCGTCGCCGTCGCGGCCGCCTTGCTCGCCTCGTACCACCTCCTCGCGCCGGCCCCCGCGTCGCGGTACCACGCGCTCTTCCTTACGCTCGGCTCCAACGCCACCGCGGCCGCGCACCTCCGCGCGCTGACGCTCCGGCCGCACGTCGCGGGCACGGAGGCCAACGCCGCCACGGCCGAGTACGTGCGGGCCGCGCTCGCCTCCCTCTCCTTCCCCGCGCGCGTCGTCCCCTACTCGGTGCTCCTCTCCTACCCCGTCCGCCGCTCCCTCTCCCTCTCCGCGGGGCCGGGGCTCTCCGCCAGGGCGTTCTCCCTGGTGCAGGAGACCTACCCCGGCGACCCGTACGCGGAGGCCGTGGCGGAGGTCATCCCGACGTACTTCGCGTACTCCGGCTCCGGCTCCGTCGCCGCCGAGGTCGTCTACGCGAACTACGGCGCCAATGAGGACTACGCGTACCTCGCCTCCCGCGGCGTCGACGTCGCCGGGAAGGTCGTGCTCGTGCGCTACGGGGACCTGCACTGCGAGGACATGGTGCGGAACGCGCGCGACGCGGGCGCCGCCGCCGCGATCGTGTACACCGACGCCAAGGACTTCGGCGGCAGCAGCGCCAAGGGGGCGAAGCGGAAGTCGTTCCCCGATGGGCGGTGGCTGCCGCCGACGGGGGTGCAGGTGGGTACCTTGTACTACGGGAACGGGGACCCGTCCACGCCGCTGTGGCCGTCGTGCGCGCCCGGCGACGACTGCGAGAGGCTGACTAAGGAGGAGCTTGACGGGAGCGAGGCGATGCCTGGCATCCCGGCGCTGCCTGTATCGGCCAGGGACGGGGAGACAATTCTGAAGGCGATGGGTGGTGACGTGGCGCCGCCGAAGTGGCAGGGCGGCGAGGGTGCGCCCGTGTACCGGGTTGGCCCCGGCCCTGCCGTGCTCAATTTCACCTACATTGTGAGTGTCTCGGCCCTGCCGTGTGCAGGCTATGACAACATTTTGCTAAAGTTTGTAGTGACCCAATACGGCAACACCAATAACCCAGTTGTAATTTAATCGATCTGCAGGGAAATGACACTTTAGCGACCATTGAAAATGTGATTGCGGTGATCGAAGGAAAAGAGGAGCCGGACAGGTAACCATTCTGCTGTACCATACAGTTTCGCAAGGTTTGGGGTGATAGGAGCCATGGAAAATGGGTTACAAAAACGGAGCTTTTGTTCTTGTGTACGTGCACATCTATTGGTACCAGTAGTATTATTTTTATGTTCTGCAGATGTCGTTGAACTTGTTCAATGCTCTTATTATGGAACATTTTGTTTCTAGCCATCGTGATGCATTGGCATTTGGGGAATTGACAATGATAATTTTTCTTTGATACATGCGTGCAGATATGTCATTATAGGCAACCATCGTGATGCGTGGACTTTTGGAGCAGTTGATCCCAACAGTGGAACTGCAGCCATGCTTGAGGTAATTAGTCGTGCCATCATTTGTAGCATATGCAGAAGTTTTGGATTCAGTGAACAGTAGACATTTCTTGGGGGAACATATTTAGAAGGCGTCAGAATACACTGTCATCTTTTTTATATTTGTTGTGTATAGATTGCAGAGAGGCTTTCAAAGCTACAAAAGACAGGATGGAGACCCAGGCGAACAATCATTATCTGCAGCTGGGATGCGGAAGAGTTTGCTCTTGTATTCCCTGCTAGCTTGTTCACTTATGCATATTAATTCACGTGCCTGTGTACTCATAGTAGGCACATACACTGCCTCAGATAGGATCTACTGAATGGGTTGAGGAGAATATGGACCTGATAGGTTCAAGGGTTATAGCTTATCTGAATGTGGACATATCAATATTTGGTCCAGGAGGTCTTATGCCTCGTGCAACCCCTCAACTAGATGAGTTGATCAAAGAAGCAAGTAAAATGGTACCTAACCTCTACCTGCCACCGCCAAAAATAAAATAAAATAAATAGAGCCATAATATTTATCTGATCGATATATCCTTTTTGAAGGTACCAGATCCTGATAAACTCTCTCAGACGCTGTATGACTCCATGATGCCCCATCACCCTCCGGTGAGTGTTTTGTGATGAAATGACTGCTTATTGTTGTAATCTTTTCTCTGGGTCTAGGAGTGTAGATCCGAGAGTATCTGTGTCGGTAATAGATCTGTGGTTCGGAGGTGGTCAATACCTTCGGATCCGGTCGCCGGAGTTGAGGAAGATGATCCGGCCATCTGCCCTTTGTTGGTGCGGTCCTCTGCTCTTGGGCAGCGTCGGTCGGTGAAGAGGGCAGTGGAGTTGGAGTCACGGCGACGTCGTCGATCTCTCGGTGGCGGCGGTCGTTGTGGCGGTGGTGCTTCCCGTCGGCACAGCGCCCCCTCACAGATCGGGTTTAGGGATGTCGGTGGGGTGCGGCGGTACGGATGAACTTAGGTCATGAGTTCCGGCCGGCCCCCCACCTCTATTTATTGTGGCGCTGGCGACAGGGGCCCACCAGCCATAATGGGTTGGGCGCCTCCGATCAGGGCCCGATTAGGTCAAGGACCCATTAAGGCCGTTGGGCCAAAACGGGTGGAGATCAATTCCTAACATTCTCCCCCTTGATCTCACTTTTTGCTTTTATCTTTATTACTTTTAACTTCACTCATTTCATTACAGATTAATGCATAGAACTGCCTCATCGTCACGGTCAATCGCCGATAGACTTAACAGCTACAATACATTTTTCTGTTCTGAAATAGTTATTATACATTTTGGGCCATTTTTTAGTTCAAGAGTCACAGGCTTTCTCTTAAACCCATGCCGGCAACATGTTCAATAAATACTTTCGGTGGTAAGCCTTTAGTAAGCGGATCCGCTAGCATCTTTGCGGTGCTTATATGCTCAAGACTTATGATTTGATCCCGAACTTTATCTTTCACAACATAGTACTTTATGTCAATGTGTTTGGCAGCACCACTTGACTTATTGTTGTGTGCATACGTTACTGCGAGTTCGTTATCGCAGTACAATTTAAGTGGTCCATAGATGTCGTTAACCACTTTTAAACCAGGTATGAACTTCTTAAGCCAGTTCACCTGCCCCGTAGCCTCATAACATGCTACAAACTCGGCATACATTGTGGACGATGTAGTGACGGTTTGCTTTGAGCTTTTCCACGAAATAGCTCCTCCAGCGAGAGTAAACACATATCCGGATGTAGACTTTTTATCATCTCTCGCATAATCAGAATCTGTATACCCCACTATATGGAGTGAATCTGATTTTCTATATGTCATCATGAGGCCTTTTGTTCATTGCAAATAACGCAATACTTTATCAATTTCCAATGCTCTATTTCAGGATTGCTCTGGAATCTGCCAAGTAACCCGGTAACAAATGCTAAGTCAGGGCGTGTACATACTTGAGCATACTGTAAGCTTCCGACAGCTGAAGCATATGGAACCGCTTTCATTTGATCGATCTCATATTGGTTCCTGAGACATTGAAATTCCCCATATCTGTCGCCCTTGACTATAGGTGCAGGTGATGGACTACATTTATGCATACCATATTTCTTTAATACTTTCTCTATGTATGCCTTTTGTGACAGTCCCAATACCCTTTTGTTTCTATCTCGGTGAATTTCGATTCCTAAAACGAATGAAGCTTCACCAAGATCTTTCATATCAAAGTTAGAGGATAAAATCTTCTTTGTTTCCAGTAGTAGACTGACATCACTATTAGCTAGTAGGATATCATCCACATACAGGATTAGGAAGATAAACTTCCCATCTTTAAACTTTGAATAAACACAGTTGTCCTCTACATTTTCTTTAAACCCAAATTTCTTTATCGTGCTGTCAAACTTCAAGTACCATTGTCTTGAAGCTTGCTTTAACCCATAAATCGATTTCTTTAGACGGCATCCTAGTTTTTCACTTCCTTCCATAACAAAACCTTTCGATTGTGCCATGTAAACATTTTCCTCCAAATCCCCATTTAGGAATGCTGTCTTTACGTCCATCTGATGTAACTCTAAATCATAATGAGTCACTAGTGCCATTATGATTCTGAAGGAATCTTTACATGAGACCGGAGAAAAGGTCTCATTGTAATCAATCCCTTCTCTTTGAGTAAAGCCTTTTACCACGAGTCGTGCTTTATATCTTTCTACGTTCCCTTGGGAGTCGAGTTTTGTCTTGTAGACCCATTTACAGCCTACTGTTTTGGCTCCATTAAGAATTACTTCCAAGTCCCAGACTTTATTAGTCTTTATGGACTTCATTTCTTCTTCCATGGCCTCAAGCCATTTTGAAGAGTTTTCACTTTTCATAGCTTCTTCAAATGAGGTGGGATCATCCTCCATTTGAAATTCTTCTGTCTGATAAACTTCATAGTCATCAGAAATAGCTGATCTTCTTATTCTTTGAGACCTTCTCGAGGTCTCTTCATTCTGTACATTTTCTGTTTGAGGCTGTTCTTGCTTCCCCTCATCTGTGGCAATAGGTTCTATTGGATCCTGATAAACAGGTTTCTCATTCTCATTCATTGTTGCCACAGGAGGAACAATAACAGGTGCTTGCACCACAGTGTCTCGCACTGTCGGTGCAGTGACAGCAGGTAGTGTAAAGAATGGCTCTTGAATCATCGGAGTGGACGCATACGCCCGCTTCTCTTCAAGGTCAATCTCTCGAGCTACCATGCTCCCCCTCATCATCTCATCCTCTAAGAAGACAGCGTGTCTCGTTTCTACAAACTTTGTATGTCTCTCTGGACAATAGAAACGATAACCTTTTGACTTTTCTGGGTAACCAATAAAATGGCAACTCTCAGTTTTGGGATCTAGTTTCCCAAGATTTGGGTTAAATACTTTAGCCTCAGCTGGGCTCCCCCACACTCGTAAGTGGTTTAACGAGGGAACTCTACCTGTTCACAATTCGTACGGTGTTTTCGGCACCGACTTACTTGGTACTCTGTTGAGAATATGAATGGCGGTTTTTAACGCATCCATCCACAAGCTCAATGGCAGTGTAGAATAGCTCATCATACTTCGCACCATATCCATCAAAGTATGGTTGCGTCTTTCAGCTACTCTATTTTGCTGAGGTTCGCCCGGTGTAGAATACTGGGCTACTATTCCATTTTACTGTAGAAACCTTGCAAAAGGTCCAGGGACTTGTCCATACGGGGTATGCCGACCGTAGTACTCTCCCTCACGATCAGATCGGACTATCTTTATCTTTAAATCGTGTTGGTTTTCAACTTCAGCCTTAAATATCTTAAATTTATCCAAGGCTTCATGTCTTTCTTTAATTGGATAAATATATCCAGATCGGGAGTAATCATCCGTAAATGTTATGAACGAGTCATAACCATCTATACTCTTCACAGAAAAGGGACCACAAATATCCGTGTGAATAATTTGTAGAACTCCTGTGCTTCTTTTTGCATCTTTCTTAATTTTCTTTACATATTTTCCTTTAATGCAATCTCGACATTGTTCTAAGTCTGAGAACTCTAGTGGAGGAAGAATATCATTCTTAACTAGTATTTCTATTCTCCCCCTCGAAATATGGCCTAAACGACAGTGTCATAATTTCGACGAATCATCTAGAGTTCTTTTTCGTTTTCTATTTTCATTCATGGACGAGGATTCTTTTATCTCGCACGCAACGTTATCATTATCGCATACGACATTCACATCATCACGTAGTGGTAGTAAATAAAGCTCATTTTGTAAGATGGCAAAACCAACACATTCTTTATTAAACTTTATTTCACACTTGGCATTTCCAAAATGACAATCATAACCATCATTATCCAAACATGAAACACTAATCAAATTCCTCTGTAGAGAGGGTACATAAAGAACATCTCTAAGTATAAGAATGAAGCCATTATCTAGCTCTAATGAAAGATCGCCAACGGCTTCAACTTCAGCTTGGACTCCGTTTGCAACTTTAATGCATCTTTCTCTTCTTTGCGTAGTCCTCGTCGAACGGAATCCCTGCAATGAATTAGCAACATGAACAGTTGCTCCAGAGTCAATCCACCAAGTAGATTTCGAATATTGCACATATAAGGATTCATTTATAAAGGTAATAATGTTCTCACCTTTCTTTGCCATAATCATATTTAAATATGAGGGACAGTCTTTCTTGTAGTGTCTCGTCTTCTTGCAGTGAAGGCACTGATCTTTGTCCACTGCAAATTTATTCTGATGAGGCTGATGGACAGGGGCTTTTCCCTTGTTCTTTGAGGAGTAGTTGTTGAAGTGTTTTCTTTTGTTATCCTTCACATAGTTGATAGAACCACCATGTGAAGCTTTAATTCTATCCTCCTCTTGCACACACATTGCTATGCACTTTTCCAAGTACCAAGACTCGGGTTGCATATTGTAGTTGACAATAAACGTTTCAAACTCTTTTGGCAAAGAAGTAAAAACCAAATGGATAAGGAGTGCATCCTTGAGACGCAGATCCATTGGTTTGAGCTTCGATGCCATGTTGCTCATTCTCAGTATGTGCTCTCTAATGCCACCGTTACCATCAGAGTACTTTTCATTCACAAGTTGTCTAATGACTTGTGTGGCGTATGTCTTTGAAGAGCCAGTAAACTGACTCTTTATTCTTTCAATGTACTCTGTAACGATGTCACACTCTGCGATTGAACCCATAATTGCAGGCTCAATCGTGTTCTTTATCACAGCCATACATTTCTTGTTGGCTGTGGTCCATTTCCTATGCTCAAGATCATAGGACATCTTTAAGGGAGCAAAATCCCTCTGTTTTGTCTGCCAAGCAGCATCAGTCTCATTCTCTTTTCTCACTGGCTCCTCAGGCTCAGTGGGACATGCTGTGGTTAGGACCCAGTCCACCTCAGCCAAGATAAACGGTAGGTCTATCTTTTTTTTCCACTCTCCATAGTTGTCACCTTTGAGAGTGGGAATCTCTTTGATACAACTCATTAAGTTATATCCGCTTGAAAACAAATCAAATAAAGTGAGAACATAAAAAACAGTAAAATTATATGTCTTATTTTCAACGTTGGTCAAAATAGGACACACAATTTTATATTATACATTAAATCTACATCACCGTTGGGCAGAAATAGAAAAAATGTATAAATGTCAATTATAAAAATTACAATATTGTTATTATCAACGTTGGTCAGAAAATAACAATATCATAATTATCTGAAATTTATTACTATTATTTCAAAATTAAATTCTCCCGTTGGTTCGAATTTAATAATGAAAATAATTTCTTTAAAGTACGCAGCGGAAAACAAAATTTCTTTAATTTTCAGAAGCATTTATTTTATTTTTCTGTTCTGTCAAAATTATCCCGTTGGTTCAAATTTTAACAGATTTAATTAGGCAAAAAATTACCTAATTAATCAATTAAAAATGCCTCTGAAAAGGAAATAGAAAACTTTTCTTTTGGACTGAAATTGAAATTTGGCCTGGCCCATTGGCCTGTTGCAATTCGGACAAGCCAACCTGGGCTTGGGCCAAAATTTCACTCTCCCTCTTGGGCCGAATCTGGCCCATTTAGGCATCGCGCGATCTGGACCGTTGGATCGAGATCGAACGGATGCGCTCATTTTTCGGAGGGTATAAAAAGAGTGGAAGGGCTTCCAACCCTAACCCTAATCATTTTTCCTCCCTCTCCCAGCTCTTTCGCGAGAAAACGGTTCTGGCGGCGGCGCCGAAACCGCGTGGCTCGGAAAATCGCGTTGCCTGCCG
>BCLG01001298.1:0-13074 GCA_001602295.1 Zoysia matrella | reverse complement strand
AAAGTAGTATCCTTGGTATCCCAGAAAGATCCAGCAGAATGTTTGACAGTTTATCTAGAGAAAACACCAGAATAGCTGGGAGTTCAAAAAAAAAAAAACTCCCATAATCAACAATGCTGCAGGCAGTACTCAAGAAATTGGCTGATTTTGATAGCAAAAACTTCAAACAACATTTCTTATTCTGCAGAACTTCTATCACTTGCAGCACAAGTGGTTAAGACTGGGCTTGTTATGCTATAAGAATGTGTCCAAACATTTTGTACCCAAAAGTGGAATGTAAGCATGAGCAACAAGCTAAGGATATACCATCCATATCCAAAAAGATGTAGTTGAATTTTCTAAACATTCTTAGACATAAAAAGCTAGATTATATCATCATGAGTGTGATAACCATTTCTACAAGATTACAGTTTAGAGATTATGGCAGGGGAACAACTACCAATAAATAAAAAACATACCATTCAGTGAATCTGTATGAAGCTTGCCCAAATCCTGCACACTAATAGCAAGGCACTTTCCCTTCCACCTTAGACTTTTAAAAATAAGCTGCTCCTCCTTCTCCATTTCCATGGCAGCCTCATCACTTGCTTCATGTTGAAAACCAAGGAGTTGTAATATGCCACGAACCTAACATGGAGGAGTACAGTTACTAAACATTCCATCTGTGCACAAAACCTGAAGAAATCTATTCAATACATATGCAAGTAAGCAATAAGCAATTTCAAAATCAATAACTGTTCTCAGTTAGACAATGCAGTAATATATTGATAACAGGATAAGTGGAGTTGTGTACATCACAAGGAACTTGATGCATGCATTACTATTAAACTTGTAAAAAACAAGGGAAATGGAAATCATCATTAAGAAAGTTCTCAGGGGTTAAAAAAGGAAGAACATACCACAAGCACCCTCACTTCATCAAGAAGTGTAACACCTTTCTCTTCAGCTTGTCTTGCAGCTGTCTCGATTGATATTGCTATATCACCTAACATTAGCTGCATGAAATACATAAAGAGAAGAAAAGGAGAATAAGATAGCATGGATGAAGTGAACAGCGTTCAAACAAAGAATCCACACTTACAGTAGGAACATCAAGATCTGGAATGTACTGTGACATTGAGAGCATATCAGCAGCATGGTCTTCGCCTCTCCATTCTTTGTTAAGGTTCTGGATGAAGTTATCACTGCATAACAGCACAGAAACCTCAACTTTGTCATACTTTCCCACATCACTTATGGACGTATCACGTGTGCTGTAGTTGGAATCCAGAAGCCCGTCAAGTGCAATTTTCATCGCCATCGGAATATTTAACTTTAGAAGTTCTACAATATTCTGCACGCAAACCAAATGCATGTGTTACAGATACTATACCAATATTACAAGCATATCCAAACAATACATCATACTGAGAAAATAAACTACCAATAGTCAAATAAAACAGCAACTGCACAATATGTAAACATAAATAGATGGATCAAAACTTCACAAATAAAAAAGAATAGACGAAACAAAACAAGTAACCAACATGTACCAGATACAAAAACTAAAGCTAGAATTCACATCAATTGTGGGATATCCATATCCTTAACTATAATCTACATTGTCCCAAACTTACCTGTGCCTTGGTGAAAGAGGTTGGCACTAAGGCACATGCTGAGCTCCCATAAACTGAAACATAGTACATCCTAGATTTATTTCTAAGAAAATCATAATTCAATCATTTTTGTTTCAGGATATAGAAATGCAACCAGAATGATAAATGCATCCTATATTTATCACAAAAACACGACACCAGTCCAGCAGTTCCAATGTCACTTCTAAAGCAGCAGGCAGCAGCATTGTGGATACCACAAGGAAGTTCCATAAAGTGCGACACGCACCAGCACTTCTGGATCATCAGGCATGTCTTCCTGGACGCCGATGCAGGCGCAGAGCTCAATCTCACTCTCCTTGGGCGGCGGCGGCGGCGGGGGAGGCGCGGCGTCCTCTTGCGGCTGCGGCCGTTTCGCGGGCGCCTGTCCACGCCGCCCCCTGCGGAACCCGCGGATGCCCGCGAAGAATCCCGCAAACAGCGGCGGAGCACAGGGGGCGGGCTCAGGGGTACCCGTGAGACCGCGCCAGGAGAGCAGCGAGGGAGCGGGTGCCGCCACGGCCGCGGAGGGTAGGGGCAGCGCGGGGGCGAAGCGGAGCGGCGGCGGGTTTGGGAGGTGGAGGGGAAAGCGCGGGGCGAACGCGAGCGCGCGTGACACGAAGCGCGCCATGGCCGTGCACGCAGTCGTGCTCGTGGCTCGTGTGGCGGCGGAAGCGACGGAGATGGAAAGGGAGGAGGGTTTTGTTGGTTTTGGTTTTGGTTTTTGGCTCCTTACTCAGTTCCTCATTTCGCCGCACTGAAATGTGTGCTTGAGTTCACTAATTCGACCCTACTCCTATTTGCTAGTACCCCGTAGTTTAGTTCTAACTTAACGCCTTTCATTTACTTATGTGCACAATATTCCAGTTTCCTTTTGAATATATCTTCTCAGGAGTGAAACGAATGGAATCACAGAATGCACAAAGGATTGAAGGAACAGAGATTATAGTGAGATTCAGACACCAACGTCCACACAGCAGCACAAAAGTTGCTTCAGCACATTGCATCAGAAATTCAGAGCGGAAAGCATTCACAAGTTGCCGAATAACAATCTTTCAAAAAAATTAACAGTATACTAAAAGCTAGTATCACTGGCTGGAACAGCCTTTTTATTCCGGGGAAACAATGATACAATTAAATCACTTTATTTTAAGGGAAAATCGACGCATTGACAACTCTAAACTCTACAAAGTACAACATCTATGCACACAACCTTTTCTTTTCCCGATGGCACTGCCATGGCTACAGAAACCATTCAGCTTCTGCAATGCTAATTGGCTAATTGCCTATCTAGAAATACACTCTGCATTCACAGTGAGGAAAATTGTGGGAAGAGCAGACCTAACAGGCCCGAACTTCAGTTAACCGGCTTGGAGTTGGTTCACAACTGCTGTTGAGTTTCAATGATCCAAAGAGGCAGGACAACTTGCTCATGAAAGGCTTGCGGGCAACTGTTTTGAACAACACTTCATCTTTCCTAGGATCAACATAAATATCATAACCTTCAAGATCACTTTCTGTTATGATGACTGCATCGATGCATATAGTGGGGCCGGCCGGCCTATGTACCATAACTTGACAGAGTGGTAAACCACTATCTTCACAATCAAACTCCATTGTGTGATAGTCGCCGATTTCTGCGTTGGTGATGTGGTTTGTACTTTGTGCAGGAAGATGTCCAGTTGTGAGAGTGCTAAATACATTAACAGCCTGCAAATCATACATGAAATGTCTTAGAACCTGTAGGCTTGTAATGATAAACCTCGATAGAATGCATAGAAAAGAGAGCATTCATACATGCCATTGTGATGGTGCCAATAACACTCTAGGTCTTATGGACCTGACATGATCTAAAGCTTCTTCAGGGGTCATGCTCCTATATTTAATCTGTAAGACAAGAAAGGCCATGAATTTTCATCAGGAAACTGAATGAGAATATATAATACTAGTGAATTCAAAGTTTAAATTTAAATTGCCATACCAGATAGCACAAAACAATAGTGGTGCTTCGTCCTCTTCCAGCTTTACAGTGGACATACGTAGTACCTCCATGTGATGTATTCCCTGACAAAAGCATGCCACAGATCTGTGTGAATAGATGAGCGAAAATAGGATAAAATACATTCACGAGAAATCATGTATATATCAATTTAGGTAATTCCGATAACAGCAATAATATTTACCAAAAAGAAAAATCTTAAGTAACAATTAATGGAATTCCTTATTCCTCAATATGGCAATCAACGCCCATAAAAAGAACTTTAGGGCCAGAATAGTATGTATCATCATATGGTAGGTTGCAGGTTTAAATGACTGAACTACTAACGTTGCCTAGTGGCTGGACTCGTTACTATTTCAGCATCAGTGCAGCAATAGAATATTTTCATATAATTATCATTCATAATGTCATCAACAATGATGACTGACAGCTAATAGAAACTTGATCCAGCAGGGAAGAGACTGCATTAAAAGATATTGCTGTAACTTAGGAAGCTATACCTACAACCTACTACTTGAGAACTAACTAATAATAGACCAAGCACCACTAAAGAGGTACCACCCACTTCCGTTATCTGAGTTAATTGCTACCTGCTTTGCTTCATGAAATATTTTAGTTAGCCACTCTCAGCATTCGCCCTACATCTAAGTCAATGTCTATCCATATAAGAATATAAAATAAAGTACAATAACCAGGAAAAAGTGAATTGTTATTTGGGTTCACAGATGTTTAGAAAATTTGAACATACGGTGGATGAAATCGGTGGCTCGGCAAATATCCTCAAGTGAAGGTGCAAACAGGTAGTCCCTTGTCGGAATCACCAAGTGATCGATCCCGTGGGCCTAAGAAGAAAAATGCATATTATACATAGAGCCATATGACATCGCTCACTGCAAGGACAGAAATATGAACTCTAGCTAGGCATCAAATGCATGAAAGAATACTTTTATGTTCAAGTTCAAATATATTGGCATGGGAATTGCAGAGAACAAAAGAGCTCATGTAAATAGGATAGAACAGACAAATTTACCTGGTACAAGGATGTAGGGACCAGAGTCTCGTAAGGTTCATTCAACGTTACAACTCCACAAACTCCAAGTTGCTTCAAACATGGAACATCACTTTGAAATGGAACAGCGCCGAGCAAGATAAACTGCAGATTGAGGTTAAAAAAATAAATTAGACGATACTATTTTAAGATTGCAAATTTAATCTGATAAATGAAAAAGAATACTAGATTCTTTGAACCAGTAATTAGACAATAAGAGCAACAAATGTAACAAGAAATGGTGCATTTGCTTTTACATATTTATGTTGACAGGCGGCTGTGGAGCTAGGCATGTGCAATCGTGCGCATCCATCCATCAATGCCAAAAAAACAGACCATAAGGAGACCACTATACTCAATCTTCACATGATTCAGTGAAAACTGGAACACATTAGGCCCTGTTTCGATCCACTCAGTGCATAAACAGAACAGTTTTTTCTCCAGTTTATGAAAACTAGATTTCAATTTATTACAAATCCATAATCTTCTTTTTTCCTCGAAAATGCCTGCAATTCATTAATTTAAGAAAAACCCATAATCTTCTCCGCACGACTAAAATCAGTTTATGTCTGGTGGAAGACTTTGAGCTTAGTATAGTGCCACCGCTGCATTCCCTTTTTTTTCCCCCCTCCACCACAACTACCAGTATCACTGCTCACAATCGCAAGGGGGGATCACTCTAAGCCCATAGTACAAGATTAACAAATCAAAAGGCAATTCGAGCTGTTGAACTCACGATTTGGGGACACTATGCAGAGCGTAGCTGACAGCACAACCAAGTATCCCAGCATGACAAATCCAACACCAGAGCCTTCCACACAATCCAAAACAACCGCAGAGAACAGAAGGCAAAGCGAGATCATTACCTCGTCGACGCGGTCCCACCACCGGAAATCCGCCTCGAAGAGGTTGCGCAGGACGTTGTAGAGCAGCGTCGGGTAGAACAGCACCCTCGCGCCGGCGCCGATGAGCGCGTGCTTCGCCTTCAGCCGCGCGAGCGCGACATCTCCGCCAACCCTCGCCTCAACCTCCTCCTCTTCCTCCTGCTCCCCAGCCGACCCTGCGTCATCGTCTCCCAGCTCTCGAATCCTCATCCCCCAATCACAGACAGCTCGAGACACTGAGCCCTCTGCACCGAGGCGCCTCTTCCCGTTACGAAACGAGCAGATCCGTGGAGGAGATAAACAAATCCGTGGATCGAGAGGGAGTGGCTGAGTGGGTGGTGGCCTTGGGACGCGAGAAAACCCCCCCGGTCGGCCGGCCCCTGGCAGATGGCCGACGACGGAAAACAGGTGGCACGGAGGGCTGAATCAGAAGGAAGGAGGCGGATCTGGCCCCTGGTTTTGATTGCTGGAAGAAAACGTGGGTGCGTCTCTTCTTTGTACCCTCGAAGAGTCGCAATTTTTCATACTAACGCCTGCTACCTTCGTTTTAAAATATAAACATTTTTAGTTTTAGATAAATCAAACTATTTTAATTTTTACTAATAATATCTAAAAAATTATATAATTTTTAATATAAAAATATAATTTTTATGAAAGCTTATTTCATAATAAATTAAAAAAATATAATTTTTATATAATAAAATATTATTAATAACTTCGCTTAGATTTAACATAACTTTATGTTTACATAATCGGTTCCAAGCCCACATAAAGGAGGAGAATACTCCGTTTATGCTTTCTAACATGGTGAAGGTTCCACCTATGTTATCACGATATAGTCGATATCAAGGCCGAATAATTTAGTGAGTTGTGTTAGGCATGACGAGCTAATAACTATTATAGTCATTCCCATAGAAATAAAACCTCAGAGAATTTCGTTGTGACGTAACTCTCTTAGCGACACACTATGTCGGAACCCGAGTACGGTGGAAAATGTCGCTATGTCGGAACTGAGTATGGTGGAAAATGAGCAAGGGTCGGGTCACCACATCTTTAGTGGTGCGCCGTATCGTGATCTAGGTGCGGTGACAAGTGTGCAAAGATCGGGTCGTCGCATCTTTAGTGGCGCGCTACGCCGTCGCCCGGGTGTAGTGGAAAATGAGCAAGGATATTCGCATTTGACTCGACGGATGCGGAGGTAAGGAAACTAGTCGAGCCTTGTAAGTTGCGGGTAGGTTATTGGAATGTAGGGTCGCTCTCGGGTAAGCTTCGAAAGGTAGTCGATGCTATGGTTTGACGACGTGTGAATATTCTTTGTGTTCAGGAGACGAAATAGAAGGGTCAAAAGACAAAAGAGGTGGAAAGATATCGGTTTCAAGTTTTGGTACACGGGGACATTGACAGCAAAAAACAGGGTAAGCATTGTGATCGACAAGAGGTTTAAAGATGACGCAGTGTACATCAAGAGGCACGAAGATAGGATTATTTTAGTAAAGTTGGTTATTGGAGATTTAGTTCTAAACGTAATTAGTGCTTATGCCCCTTAAATAGGTCTGAATGAGAGTGTCAGAAGCAATTCTGGGAGGATTGGATGCGATAGTCAGTAGTGTACCTATCGCTGAGAAGCTCTTTATAGGAGGAGACTTAAATGGGCACATTGGCTCTTCTAGCGTAGGCTTTGAGAGGGTGCATGGTGGTTTCGGCTACAGAAGTAGAAATCAAGAAGGAGAGAGGGTTTTAGACTTTTGCCTTGGTTTACAATTTGTTTGTTGCGAACTCCTATTTTAGAAAGAGAGCCTCTCATTTAGTAATCTTTTAGAGTGGTTCTCACTGTAACCAGATTTATTTTATCTTAGCAAGAAGGGAAGATAGACATGCTTGCTTAGACTGTAAGGTGATATCAGGAGAATGTATGGTACCTCAGCATAGGCTTGTGGTTGCAGACTTTTGCTTTCAGTTGCACTCTCTACAAAGGAAGCAAATCAAGATGAAAATGACAAAGTGGTGGAAGCTTAAGGAAGATGCATCACATACTTTCAAAAAAAATATTATCAAGGAGGTCTGTTGGCAGGCATAAGATGATGTAAATGTTATGTGATTGAAGATGGCCGCTTGCATTAGAAAAATAGTCTTAGAGGAGCTTGGTGTGACTAGAGGAGCCAGATGTGAAGCCAAAAACACATATTGGTGGAACAAAAATGTGCAGAAGACTATCAAAGAGAAGAAAGAGTGCTTTAAACGAGTACATCTTGATAGGAGCGTGGTCAACATAGAGCAATATAAATTAGCAAAAAAGACCGCAAAGCGAGCGGTGAGTGAGGTAAGAGGTCGAATGTTTGATGCATTGTACCATCGACTAGACACGAAAGAAGGAGAAAAAGACATCTATAAGATAGCTAAAAGCCGAGAGAGGAAAACTAGAGACCTCACCCAAGTTAAATGTATTAAGGATGAAGCAGAGCGTCTGTTAGTAAATAATAAAGAGATTAAAGATAGATGGAGGGAGTATTTCGTTAAACTCTTGAGCGAAGATAGTGGGAGCTCATCCATTGAGTTGGATATCTCTTCTGATGACCTAAATAGACACTTTGTGAGAAGGATTCACGAATCCGAGTTAAAAGAGGCTTTGAAAAGGATGAAATGAGGTAAGGTGTTGGGTCCAGATGGGATTCCCATTGAAGTGTGAAGATGTCTTGGGGATATAGCAATAATTTGGCTCACCAAGTTGTTCAATCTCATCTTCCGATCAAACAAGATGCCTGATGAGTGGAGGCAGAGTACTTTGTATCGATCTTTAAGAACAAGAGAGATGCGCAAAGTTATACTAACTATCGAGGGATCAAGTTAATGAGCCACACAATGAAGTTATGGGAGAAGGTTATTGAGCACCATCTGCGGAGATCAACGAGAGTCATCCAAAACCAATTTGGTTTCATGCCCGAGAGATCCACTATGGAAACAATTTTTTTAATAAGACAACTGATGGAGGGATACAGATAACAGAAGAAAAATCTGCATATAGTCTTCATTGACCTAGAGAAGGCTTATGATAAAATGCCTAGAAACGTTATATGGTGGGCATTGGAAAGGCACGAGGTCTCAACAAAGTACATTAAGCTCATTAAGAATATGTACAAGGATGTGGTGATAAGTGTTTGAACAAGTGATGGAGACACCGATGAATTTCTAATTAATATAGAACTGCATCAGAGGTCGGCTCTGAGTCTTTATGTTTTTACTTTGGTGATAGATGAGATCATACGAGACTTATATAAAGACATTCCTTAGTGTATGCTCTTTGCGGATGATGTGGTGCTAGTGAATGAGAGCAGAATAGGGGTGAACCAGAAGTTAGAATCATGGAGACATGCTTTGGAGTCAAAGGGTTTTAGATTTAGTAGGTCTAAAACAGAGTATATGATGTGTGATTTCAGTGTTACCGCAATTGAGGAGGGAGATGTTAGACTTGATGGTCAGGTGGTACCCAAGAAAGACACTTTCCGTTATTTGGGTTCAATGTTGCAAAAAGATGGGGATACTGATGAGGATGTAAGTCATAAAATTAAAGCCGGATGGTTGAAGCGGCGTCAAGCTTCTGGAGTCCTATGTGATAGTAGGGTGCCTAAAAAACTCGAAGGTAAATTTTAAAGGACTGCAATTCGTCCTGCCATGCTTTATGGAGCAGAGTGTTGGTCTACGAAAAAGTGACATATTCAACAGCTACACGTAGCCGAAATGCATATATTGAGATGGATGTGTGGCCACACGAGGAGAGATCGTGTCTGAAACGATGACATGCGAGAAAGATTAGGAGTGGCACCAGTTGAAGAGAAACTTGTGCAGCATCGTTTGAGGAGGTTTGGACATATTCAACGAAGATCACATGAGGCACCGGTTCGTAGCAGGATGGTAAGTCGGCCAAACGGTGCGAAGAGAGGCAGAGGTAGACCAAACTTGACTTAAAAAGAGTCTGTGAAGAGAGATATGAAGGATTGGAATATCGCCAAAGAGTTAGCTTTGGATAGGAGTTTATGGAGGCTAGCAATTCACGTGCCTGAACTTTTATTGCCGGTTGTTGCTCATTTTTAGTCGTCTCTCCCCAACTTGCTTGGGACTAAATGCTTTGTTGTTGTAAAATATTATTAATTATACATTATCAGTGGTCAAAGTGATAAAAGTTTGACTTTTACTAAACTTAAAAATACTTATATTTTGGAACGGAAGGAGTAGTTTCTGCTCATAAATGGTTTAGACCGCTTTTAGAACATGGAATTTTTTTTTAGTTTCCTGCATTTTTCCTATGAAATTGAACTAATTTTTGTGAAATTTTTGTGTGAGGGCTCCTTTGGAACGCATGAATCCAAAATACAGAAATAGGAAAAAAAATGTAAAAATAGGATTGGGATGAATATACAAAGCAAAGGATTGAAAAATATAAGAAAATTTCTTAAGTAGACGTTTGGATAGCCGTAGGAAAAACACAGAAATGTTAGAGTGATTATATGTTTAGCATTAGCTCATTATCTCTAATTCTTTTTATTTAGCACATTGACATCGCGCACAGAAAAAGAAACAAAAATGTATTGAAGTAAAAAAAAAGTAGGCACCTTTGCTGCAGTTCCATCAGACTTCCCGTTTTTTATGTGCAATGCAGCAGCGGAGGAAGGGAGCTAGCTGTTTTGGTTAGGTAGGTTACAAGCAAAGAAGTGTATAAGCATTCATAGAATTTTTTTAAGAGGTCTTACCGCATTCTTTTTTTTCTTTGAAATGGAGCATAGGAAACCATTTCTTAGGCCTCATTCGTTTAGATATGGAATGGTGTTGGAATAGCTCAGAACGAGTGGGATTGATAGATATGGTTTCAAAACATGCTTCGACCTGGAATGACCGTTCGGTTAGCATCGATCTGGTTTGAAAATCAGTCCATTCTACCCAATCCCACCCCTCCTTTGCATGTAAGGAAACTGCACCCACTGAATATTGGAATGAAATCAGCTGATGGATCAATGTCATGCAAGTAAAATTAAAAAAGCTCTGGATTCATTACTTACTTAACCAAACACAGAAATTTAATAGTGAGAATAGAGGAGCCACAGATTTAATTACTCAATCCATCTCTAGAACATATCTGGAACGAATACGATTTAAGAATCATTACAGGACTGCCGAACCAGCCCTTAAGATTTTTTTCTTAGTAATTCCTATGTTCCAAAGGATTCTCATTGAAAAAAAATCCTTTGGAATAGAATAAAAAAATCCTTTGAAAAATCTTCAATCCAATAGAGGTCTGGTTCCTGTGAAATTTTTGCGTTTAAAGGAGGCTTTACCGGTGCAAAATATAATCCTATCTAAATATTTTTGTTTATTTTCATAACAGTATTTTTTATTAAATGGAAACGTGATAAGTAATAAACAAAATCTCTATGGTGAAAATAATTAGATTTTCTAAAAAGGTCTTCTCTTAAAAAATATACAAACAGTGCCCATAGATGATGAGAATTGGAAACAATTGCGAAACCGCGCGTCAATCACTTTCGGAGGGGGCACAATCACGAAACCGCCCATCCACTCCCCACCACCTCTAATATCCCTTTCGCCCTCAGTTGCGCGCCATCAGCCAAGTTTTCCCGCGACTAATCCGGAGCCTCCGTTCTCCATCCAAGGATAAGATCCAGCGACCACGATCCGCTCCGTAGACGGACATGCGCAGTCGGATCACGACAGGACGGCAGGCGCCAGCACCAAAAGCGACCGCCGTCGTGCTGGCACTAGCAGTGGCAGTGGCAAATGGCCCCGCAGAAATGACGAGGCCCGGCCGCGCGCGATTGGACCGCGGCGAGCTGCCGGCGTCGGGCGAGGACGTACGCGCGCGACCTGCCCCATCTCACGGGTCCACGTCGCCCACCCGTTCCTGGCGAGGCAGACCGGTCTTTTCTCGGAGTCTTCCGCGGGGTCCGTCGGAGGAAGACCGGAAGGTGGCGGGCGTCGTCGAGCCTGGCGGTGGGTCCCTGTGGGCGGTGTCGGTTGGACGCATCCCGTTGGGTGGATGGGGAGTGACGTACTGCCGAGGGGCCCGCGGCGGCTGCTGGCCTCGATAAGTGATACTAATGCGACGCCGCCGGCTGCGGCTCGTTTTTTGGTGCATCAGCTGACACCCCATGTGATCGTTTCGGGGGCGGGAGGTACTGTACCATACTTCCATCTCCATCTCTTTCTCAGACGACGACAACGATGGTGCTCGCAGATCGCCGTCGCAGCACGCGTACCTCCTCGGCGCTTGTATTTCATCACCTGGCGCCTTCACGTACAGTAGTACTCCCTCCTTTTCAATTTACATACTCTCTCCCTCTCTCCCTGACTGTATTTTGTACTTCTGTTTGAATAACGATTTTTTTAAAATTAAAAAACTTTATGAACACATAAATAAAATATTATAAAAATATTTTTTATGGTGAATTTAACAATTTAAATTTTATGTTATTAAAATATATTAAATTTATATAAATTTTTAGTAAAAAGAAAAAGAAACACAGTAATAGAATTTTTTATGAGACAGGAATAGTAATGTTCTACTAGCAACAGGCACAAAAATTAAGAACCTTAAAAAGTCTCATTCATGCATAGACATCGTTGCTTCAAGCCAGCTCCTTCCAACTCCCGAAGCAACAACAAAAAAGTTGAAAGCTAGCCGGGCAGGCCAGTCTTTCCAGGCAGGGAGCGTTGATACGTGAGAACGTCAAATGCCAGAACGTCGTATAAATTGAAATGGAGGGAGTTGTATTGCTGTGTATTTTACGTTCCATTTTGTCAAATGAGACATAGGACGTTTCTTTTTTTTTTTTATAAAGACATAGGACGTGTCACAAAGGGTCCGCTACGGAGTCCAGTTCGTCAGAGGTCCGCGGTCGATCGAGATCCACACCAAGATAGGACTCCTTTTACCCATGCTGAGTACGCAATACGCATCAACATCCTCATCACGTTTTTCGTCAAAAAAAAATAATCCTCATCACGTTTCAAAAGAGTCAGCTACTACTCCAAAAATAGGAACCTGTTGGAACTTGGAGGTGCGAATTCTGTTGGTCCATGTAGGCCCGCCATTACACAGTTTGAACCTAAAGTCCAACAACCCAGACTCCTAAACTGGGCTAGCGCGATGGGCTCATTGGTACAAACACTAACAAAGCCGGCCCACGGAGGCTTTGCCCTTATGGGCGCACGCACAAGGTTCGGATCTGACCAGACCAACACGACCGGCAGCCATTCACCTCGCGCCTCTCCGCCACCTCGACGGCGGCACCTCCAATCCACCCGACCTCTGCCTCTAGATCGCTGCTCGACCACCTCCCGGATTCCTAGGCCACCGCCGCCATGTACCGCGTCGCCGGGAGGCACCTCCGCTCGCTCAAGGTACCACCTCGCCCTCCGGTATTCGATACCTTCCGCGGGGAACCCCATCGTGTCGCCGGCCGACGAACAGGATGTTTTGTCGGGCGCGCGGATGGATGCTTT
>BCLG01001297.1:52415-101658 GCA_001602295.1 Zoysia matrella | reverse complement strand
GCCTTATCTGAGAGGATGGGGGTGAGCACCTGCACTGCACTAGCTCCGCTTGACACTTGGGATGGGAAATTGGTAGCGCGGCGGCGGTGGATCCGGATGGAGCTGGGGACCTGGGGTAGACGTGAAACATGATGGGCTGAAAACCTGAAACAACAAGTGTCTGGACTGCTGGTTGTGACTACCCAATTGCCCAATCACTTGAGATTCCATGGCGGCCTTGGAGAATTGGAATAGGCCACATGGTTGGGCCTGAAGCGGCGGTCGATCGCGCTGTCGAGTTCCACTCAGGCGAATCACCAGGAATGATGATAATCATTAACCAAGATGTCCCTCTTTGCCTGTCCACGCCATGGCCTGGCTACCTAAAACGAATTTTCTCACATTCATCTATTGTCAGAAGCAACTCCGAGAACCATTCGATTCATAAATGAATGGCTCTGATCGATCGACTGTTTTTCCTCAAAAAAAAAAATCCCATGTATCATTCCCTCAACCCACCCCCACCTTACCATACCTCCCCCTAAGGTTTGATTATCCCTCTGGCGACCCCAGGACTGTGTGGCCAGGACCCGTGCTCGACGCTTGTTAATTCGCTCATCAACACAACGCATCCACGCAGACGCAGGCGGCAGGCCAGGGGCGCATATAGGTACACGTCTCTTTCTGCACGCGACTGTGTGGCCAGGGGACGCCAGGACCCGTGCTCGACGCTCGTTAATTCGCTCAACACAAGCACAGCGCATCAAACATCGCCTTGTTCACGCAGGCGGCAGGCCAGGGGCGCGTATACGTCTCTTTCTGCATGCGAGTGTGCGACTGGGCATGTTGCCCACTCGTGCTTAGCCTCCAGGAGAACCGGATCTAACTCGGCGGCAGTGTTCCCTGCGCCTTGCGTTGCTTCAGAAGGAAGTGTTCACGCGTAGCGCAGCAAAAACCGCCGACCATTCGCTGTAACCTCTTGGTCGGCGGCCTTGCTAGCGATGCCGCCGTTGCTTCCTTACCGGCTACGCGTGTCCCGGCTTGCCGCTGCCACCGCTGCTGGCCGCTGGTTCCGCCTCAGTGGCTGCTGGCTCTCCTCATGTGCCGCGGGAAAAGCTAGCAGCACTCTTTATCATCATCCAATCGATCCGTGGCAGCACAGAGCCGAGCAAAGCGAAGATAGATAAAGTGGCGCGTATCTATCGTGGAAGAATTAGGTTGGACATCATCATCGTTTTTTCTCAGATTTAACTGATCCGCGATGTTCGTTCGAAAGCTATTCATTCCTTATCAGTAACTACTGGCGGAAAAAGAAAAGCGAGCTGCTTTGTGTACTCCTACTCAATAGCTAGCTGGTGCGATATCCTTCTCCATCGGAGCCAGCCATGCACATGTCGGTGGACGGAATGCTGCTATCGATACGACGCGTGCCGCAGGGGTGCTGCTGCCGTTTCCGTTCAGCTAATTAAACCTGATGGTTCCCTGCTGTTGGCCCTGCCCTGGGGACTGTTATTAGTCTTACTAGTACTTAGCAAAAACACAAAACCTGCATGAGCAGCATGGGGTAAGCACACTATGAGGCTACGAGGACCGCATCTTAGTTGTAGTAGTACTTTTTTAGTACATCATCTCATATCTTTACTGAGAACGACTTCTACTTTTCCGGTTAATAAAACGAGAACTGTAAAGCGTGAGCTCCATCCAATAAAGCCGCGCTACTGACTCCTGCATCGAAGTCTGATAACAACGCACTAAACAAGCAACAGTACCGTACGTACACGACGCACGTGGTACCCTTTAATTTATATGTTTAGTCAAAAGTTAAATTTTTATCACTTTATCACAAATAACATATAATTAAAAATATTTATCACATAAAAATTATATTTTTTAAATCATAATTAAATAAATTTTTATAAAATTTATTTTTTATATTAAAATTTATATAATTTTTTAAATATTATTAAATAAAAGTTAAAAGAGTTTAATTTTATTTAAATTTAAAAATACTTATATTTTAAAATGAAGCTAAGTACTCACCAACTAACTCAGGATCGGTTAACAAGCAGCGGCATCTTTGGAGAAGGCTATCCAGCAATCACAAAAGAGGAACTGTTACAGGCCAGGACCGGTTTGCTCCATGCAGCGGCTTAGCTTTCTCGCCAGTCAGGCAGTCACCACCCCTGTCAATCTTGCTCCTCACATGGCGTCACATGCGGTAGGCCAACGCTTTTGAGACCAACAAGCCGCATAGTAGGGGCATTGCCTTCTCTCTTTCCGGGGTTCCAAGATTACAAAAGCTGACGAAGCGCGTCACGGTGCTTCTTTTTCACATGCATGTGCAGCGAACTTATTACAGCCGGAAGGGCAAGATCCTCGGAGTGAAGATACGTACGATGTACCCAACAGACCGTGTTGATAAAACGCGTTGTGTACTGTATTCTGACTTTATTGTGTTCGTTCCTCGTTGTTGTTATACAGAAGACGAGGATCGGCTAACGCGAGAGCGAGACATGGCATGCGCGGCCGTGCGCACCGCTCGGTTCCCGCAGGCGCTGTTCCAGCCTCCACTCCACCCCGGGCTTGCCGTGGCCGCGACTCCTCGCCACTGGTCCCGTTCCTCCGTCGCCGTCCTGGCCATTAGCGGAACACGTACGCTTGGCGCACTGTTGCTGTTGCTGAACCTGAATTCAGACGAAAACCATGCCTCTGCAATGGTTTCCAAGATCAATAAAAGGCGCCATGACAAGCGGACCAATTCCGCTGCCGGATTGCCGTGGCTTTCCACAATGCCGTCCTAATAATTCCACCTCGCATAAGCCCGTACGCTCACAGTAGGTGGGAGCAGATGTCATATACCAGCTGTGGGCCAAATGACTAATGGGCCAAAGGGGCCACGCCAGCCATGCCTCACTGAAGAATACGGAGTATAACAAAGGAGAGAAAGCAGGGATGGGCATCAGAGAAACGAACGGCACAGTCATCTTCTTCCTCGGCTCCTCCTCCTGCTCTGGTGCTTCATTTGCTGCCTCCCCCGGACTCTAATTCTCCATTCCCAGTCCCCTGCTGCTCCTCTCTGTTCTAGCTACCATCTGTAACACTGAATATTGTGTTGACTTGGATTTTAGGAATTCTTCTACGTTGGTGCTCTGATTTCTGTGATTATCCCTGTGTTTGTGCTCTGATTTTGTGGGTTAGCTTGGAGGTTCGTAACAGTAGACGGACACGTAATAAGGCTCGTGTCCCACCTCCCCCGGCGATAATTGCGGCCTGACGGAGTGTTGACTGTCGGCCTCGTGCCGGCACTCGTTCGCACCAGGTTGTTGTAAAACGGGGTCACCGGGTCCCGCATTGGGCGATCCGCGGCAGCAGACGGCACCATCGATCTTTCACGACGCAGAACCGAGCGCCCCGTGGTCTTGGTCATGGCAGGGCGCGGTCAAAGGCCCCTCGCTGGCGAGGTGATCCGGGGCTGGGCGGCACGTGGGCAGCAGCCGTGGCAACGAGTCGCGGCGCGGCTGGCACCGTTGCGGATAGCGACGGCGGCGGTACCACACCACGGGCCCTTTTCCGGAGACCGACGAATCGCGGCGGGGGAGAGGAGGACGGCCTTTACCTGCTCCGTGTCTGGGACACCGCCGTGCGATGCCTTGTGCGAGAACCTTCTCCGCGAGGACGGGGTAGTGAACCATATTAATCACCGAATTTAGTACCTTACCCGGTTCACATTTTTTTTCCCTTCAAGACCATTTTCCCTAGATTTTCGTTTTACATCAATCTGCTGTACTGTCAGCTCACGGTTTGCTCTGTTACAATTTCATTACTTCTTCGTTTCAAAATATAAACATTTTTAGTATAATCAAAGTCCAAAATTTATCAATCTGACTACTTAATAATACATAATAAATAATATTTTATTATATTAAAAATTATGTAATTTTTAAATATTATTAATAAAAATTAAAAAAGTTAACTTTATATAAATTTAAAAATATTTATATTTTAGAACACATGTAGTACGATCCTAAATAAATCCCGCGACTGAATCTTCGTATTAAGAGTAAAATTTAGTTACTGTCAATAATCACGAATGCTGCTAATTCCTCTGAAGGGTACTTTGGTCCATCGGACTGAGCGACTCCCCACCGACCGACGGCCGCCTTCTTGGCAGGAGTACCGCATTCAAACCTCAGGCGCCCTCCACGGTGCGCGCACGACCAGTGGCAGGACAGAAATAACTGAGAATCGCGAGGTCAATTCCGCACCTGGGCCACCATTTAAACCCCGCCTTCCCCACTTGTACGTTTTCCTCGCGTCCATTTCCAACCATCACTCTCTCCCCAGTCCGCTCCGCTGCAACTCCCCAGGAAAAGCAGCACCAGAAAATTCCCGATTGGCATTTCGGATTTCCGATCCGACCAGCGCGGCGCCGGACCGGATTGCGGGGTGCCGCCGCCTCTCCGTCTGGTGAGGCATTCGTCTCCGGTGAGGGTTTGGAGATTTTTCGGAGTGTTTTGCTTTGGGGTGGGGGGGGGGGGGTCCGTGGGTTGCTTGTGCTCGAAGCGTGTGTGGTGGTCGGCGAGCGGCCGCTGTCACCTCTGGATCGGCTTTCTCTTGCTTTAGCGCGCGCGAATCTTTGCGGCTTGCGGATGGATCTCGGGGCTTTGGGTTTGGATTTGTTTTTGTTTTTCGGATCCAGGAGCCGTCGCGTCTCTGGATAATTTCGGGTCAGAGTAAGGCGGCAGTTGTTGTGGTTGTGCAACTCATTCGTTATTTGGTTGGGAAGATCTGATATGACGTCACTGCAATTTAGCTTTTGTTTAGTTTCCTTTTTGGGTATTCGATCTGTTCGGGAGCGGAGGGCGTGGAATGCGAGCATAGGGGCACAACCTACAACCATTTGAAATTTGGTTAGACTTGGCAGCGAGGGATAATATTTCAGAGTATCTCTTATCTTGATCCTTAATTTCGTGTCTTAAGATTTCGGCCTCATGAAGGGGCTGTGGTTTCTGCGCAGTAGATTTGGTAATCAGTTCATGTACTACCCTTAATTATTCCCTTGATGCGGTGAATTGATCGGCATCTGTGACATTGGCATAGTATAGATGGAGGGAGTATTTCGCTAAACTCTTGAACGAAGATAGTGAGAGCTCATCTATTGAGTTGGATATCTCTTCCGATGACTTAAATAGGCACTTTGTGAGAAGGATTCAGAAATCCGAGTTAAAGGAGGCCTTGAAAAAGATGAAAAGAGGTAAGGTGTTGGGTTCGGATGGGATTCCCATTGAAGTGCGGTGATGTCTTGGGGATGTAGCAATAGTTTTGCTTACCAAGTTGTTCAATCTCATCTTCCGATCAAACAAGATGCCTGATGAGTAGAGGCGGAGTACTTTAGTACCAATCTTTAAGAACAAGGGAGGTGTGCAAAGTTGTACTAACTATCGAGGGATCAAGTTAATGAGCCACACAATGAAGCTATGAGAGAGGGTTATTGAGCACCATCTGCGGGGATCAACGAGAGTCACACAAAACTAATTTAGTTTCATGTCCGGGAGATCCACTATGGAGGCAATTTTTTTAATAAGCCAACTGATGAAGAGATACAGAGAATAGAAGAAAGATCTGCATATGGTCTTCATTGACCTAGAGAAGGCTTATGATAAAGTGCTCAGAAACGTTATATGGTGGGCATTGGAAAAGCACAAAGTCTCAACAAAGTACATTAACCTCATTAAAGATATGTACAAAGATGTGGTGACAAGTGTCCAAACAAGTGATGGAGACACCGATGAGTTTTTAATTAATATAGGGCTGCACCAGGGGTCGGCTCTGAGCCCTTATCTTTTTACTTTGGTGATGAGATCACACGAGACTTACATGGAGACATTTTTTGGTGTATTCTCTGTGCGGATGATGTGGTGCTAGTGGATGAGAGCAGGATAGGGGTGAACCAGAAGTTAGAATCATAGAGGCATGCTTTGGAGTCAAAGGGTTTTAGACTTAATAGGTTTAAAACAGAGTATATGAGGTGTGATTTTAGCGCTATCGCAGTCGAGTAGGGAGATGTTAGACTTGATGGTCAGTTGGTACCTAAGAAGGACACTTTTCGTTATTTGGGTTCAATGTTGCAAAAAGATGGGGATATTGATGAGGATGTAGGTCATAGAATTAAAGCCGGATGGTTGAAGTGGCGTCAAGCTTCTGGAGTCCTATGTGATAGTAGGGTGCCTCAAAAACTCAAAGGTAAATTTTATAGGACTGCAATTCATTCTACCATGCCTTATGGAGCAGAGTGTTGGACTACGAAAAGGCGACGTGTCCAACAGCTACACGTAGCCGAAATGCGTATGGTGAGATGGATGTGTGGCCACATGAGGAGAGATCGTGTTCAGAACGATGATATACGAGAGAGATTAGGAGTGGCACCAGTTGAGAAGAAATTTGTGCAACATCGTTTGAGGTGGTTCAGACATATTCAACGAAGATCACAGGAGGCATCGGTTCGTAGCGGGATGGTAAGTCGGTCAAATGGTGTGAAGAGAGGTAGAGGTAGACCAAACTTGACTTGGAAAGAGTCTGTAAAGAGAGATCTGAAGGATTGGGATATCGTCAAGGAGTTAGCTTTGGATATGAGTTCGTGGAGGCTAGCAATTTACGTGCCTGAATCTTGATTACCGGTTGTTGCTCCTTTTTAGTCGTCTCTCGAGGTTTCATTTCTAGCTTACCCCAACTTGCTTGGGACTAAAGGCTTTGTTGTTGTTGTTGTTGTTGTTTGACCCATTTCTTGCTCGTACAATTGCTTATGTGTTGCTTTTCGTCCTAATGTTTTCAGGATTTTAAGTGGATGAGGGACCGATTGTGTCTGGACGAGTTTATGCAGCACAAGTGGTAGCTATTCAAGGCTGTAAACAAAATGCAAATCGCTAACGATCTGGAGCTTGATTCTGCAGTCTTCCAAGTACACTCTGCTGACAACAGGTGAACCCTAGATAGGGATGCTTTGGCTGCATTTATATGCTGTTTCTTGGAATTTATGCTTTGGCACCAGTTTGGAATTTACTTTCAGGAATTTTCAAGGGTAATAGTAGCCTAAGAATACATACAATCTTACAATGCCTAGCACTAGGAATGTCTACATCTTAAAATTATTTTGTGCTTCAGTTGAGTTGTAGTTGAATTCTGTTGAAAACTAGGTTTCACTAATGTCAAATTGCATCTCATTGTAGCCATGGGGAGCTATTGTGATTCACAATCACGTATGATGTTTAAATTCTAATATAGCGAAATTTTTCTTGTTTAGGTATGAGGCAATTGCTTGTAGTAAGGGGAGTACAGAGCTGATAGCATCTGGTCCTTTTGACAAGCTAGTTCTGCACTTAGAAGATGCACAGAAATTCCAATCATGTTCATCAAGTGGCACTTTTAAGCTACAATCGACAGGGGATGGAAAAGGGTCTTCCTGGTTCACAAAGTCCACAATACAGAGGTATTTGCAGACACTCTTGATGCTTATGTTTCTCCCGGTTGTCACAGTGACTAAATTTAGAACTTACCCTCCAGATTCTTGGATGTCATAAATTCATCTGATACGTCAAAATCGGTGAAAGGAGTTTTGGAGGAGATGTCACAGCTGGAGGAAACTAGAAAGTTTCATCAGTCACTATATTTTAAGGTATCACTTATTAGCTTAAGAAATATACTGGCTAAATTCACTTCATTATTTGACTGCATATGCCATTAATAATACAAACTGCTTTTGTTTTGCAGGAACAAACTTTTGCGAGTGGTACTGTATCTGGTATGTTCATATGTGCATTTTATTGGGCAGTTCATATATGTGTTATGACATATTTTAGTCTATTATCACGTGTAGTTACATCTTCCTTTACATTGAACTGCACCCTAGATTTCATCTTTCACGACCAATGTAATCGTATTCCTATTGTCTACTTACCCATCACTGGTAGATTATGACCTTGATGCTTGACTACCTTGATTGGATTACCCTCTTATAGTTGACATTTTACTTGCACCATATTATATTATTTGCTAAATTCTTTTTCCAATTTATATCGACTAGAGTTTGTAATTGAAGTATGGTATTCCATCTTTGCAGGGGGCTTGTTTGGTACTGGTGCTATTGCACAGCAGGTGATTTTCACTTCTCTAATGTCTTCATTTTGCATTGCTATACATTTCTCTGTTTCTTACATTTCATTTGTTAAATAATCACTTCCAGGGAAATATTGGGCAAAATTCTTCAGAGGCTACGAAGTAAAGTCTTTTCTTTCTCCTGCTACTTTAGTTTGCCCTCTTTTAGTTGACATTTTCCAATGGTTGATTATGCAAGGAATGAATTACTTCGAGCATTGGATTTGAGATTGACAGCGCTGAAGGAAGATATCTTCGTCTTATTGAATAAAGCAGTTGGCTGTAATTTGTCACCAAGAGAGATATCTGATTTATCCACTTTTGTTCAGCAATTTGGACCTTCAGAGTTAAGGTATGTTACAAAAGCACTGTATGCTAAAGGGTTTCTCATGGATTTACAGTAACAAATTATAAATAGATATGGTAGGTCACAAGTTGATTGTTTTCTTTTATCCATTTAAGTCTTTCAATCTTTATTTATTTATTTTGGGAAGGAAGCTTGCTTGATCAGTTGGAACTATGTCGATATGTTCTTCTTCATTTTAGACTATGTGAGGCAACAATTTTAACTTTTGGTATTTCTCATTTGCTAGTTGGTTGATGCGATGCATGCTGTTGATTTCGGATTACCAACCGACAGGTCTACCTCTTCAGAAAGCTTCTAGTGTTGAAAACATCAACAAGGATGAATACCCACCTAAGAATCAAGATATAAGTTCTAAGGCTAATATCGAGAGGACTGTTTACAGCAAAGTCTCTCCAGCAAAGCTGGCACAAGTTGAGCGCGAAAGCTCAACAACTGGAAGCGATGGTTCATCTGAGTCTAGTGATGAAGGTGAGGCAGTTGTTGAAAGAAGCCGAGCTCTTGTAAGATCTGCTTCGCCTAGACGATCTGCTTCTCCAATGCGGAGGGTTCAAATTGGGAGATCAGGATCTCGTAGATCAACAGCAATTGCCATCAAGAGCCTCAGCTATTTTCCTCCCAGTCAGAGAATTCCTTTGGATAAAGATGACGAAATTAGCACCTGCAATGCTGAAACTGACCAGCCTCCGAAAAAATCTGACAATAATGTGCAGAGGATGAGTGTGCAGGCTGCAATTAGCCTTTTTGAGAGCAAGCAGACGGATCAAAATCCTGATTCTCAAAAACAAAAGTCTGGTTTATTTGCTACCAAGTCTGTCCTGAGAAGGTGGAGTGCAGGAATGGGTGATTCCCTGAGTAACAAGTCAGAAGAAAAAATATCAGATTCCACATCTCAAAGTAAATCTAATAGCATGGCTTCTGATACTGAGAAGAATCAAACTGAAATGAAGGCTGAGCCAGATAGATCACCAACCAATGTTATTACCCCTGAGGTAGAAGGTGAAGGTTTAACCTCACAAGCTGATTGTCATGATATGAAAGGGTCAGAAGTGGAGAGTGGGATGCCTAGTGATATCTACGCAGAACGGACAAAATCTGGACTGGAGGAAAGCAGTGGTAGGGCAATGGCCTCTGCTGAGTGGAACCGCCAGAAAGAAGCAGAGCTTAATCAGATGTTAATGAAAATGATGGAGGTCATGCCTGGAAAGTTTGTAGGTGCTAATATCCCTTCTTCTGGGATCAAAGCTACCAGTCAGAAGAAAGGTGTATCACACAAAGAGAAAGCAGAGACTAAATCTCGAATTGAGAAAGGCATAAGGCGGACAGCAAAAGAGGCCAGCACCAAGCTTTCAAAGGAATCAGTTGGTCTGAACAAATCAGCAGTGACTCCAAAAACTGGTTCAATACCAGAGAAACGTATTTCACCGGTTCCACAAAGGGCACGAAGAAATTCATCACCGCCAGTCTTACCCAAAGAAGTGGCCTCAAAGACTCCAGCCAGAAAAGTAGCACCAAAACCATCTCCTGCTCCTGCTGTGCGTAGTTCATGGTCAGGTGGGTCTTTGACTAAATCAACTACAAGTACAGCACAAAAAACTAAAAGCCCATCCGGGATGGCTTCAATGTCAACACCAACTAGCCGGAGGAGGACCCCAGCAGTACCCTCATCATCTCAGCCAACTTCAAAAGCAGAGAGAAGCATTGAGCAGGTAAAGAAAAAGAAAGAAACTGCTACAGCCACAAAACCAACTATAAAAGGACCAGAAGAGAACAAGGCAAAAACAGCAACCAGAACAAGCAGAATAGCTAAAATTTCACCTGTGTCAGAAGAAAAATCAAGTGTAACAACAAAGCAAAGCTTGCATAATAAGGTCTCAAAGAAAAGCAGTGTAGTGCCACTAGAGTCCAAACCCTTGAAGAAAGCTACTGGGATTTCTCAGAGTGTTGGTTCTGATCCTGTGAAGAGTAAGGTGCCTCACGACTCTTCATCAAAAGATAATGGAAGTGTTAACCAAGCTGAAGATAAGGAGCAAACTTCTATGACAACCGAACCAACCAATAAGGTACTAGAGGCTGATCTTGCTCAACCAGCACATGATGTTGATGAGCATTTAGAAGTTTCAATCAATAATGACTTGAATATTGAAAAAACAGAAAAGTCGTCCTCGAGCTTAATTGCTACAGAAATGGGCTCCAGTGACCAGGTTGAGCCCTGTACCCCCAGCCCGGCACCACGTCCTGACGAGGACATGGACATCTCATCAGCTGCCTGGGTAGAAGTAGAGAATCAAGAACAAGAAGTCACTAATGCGAGTGACAATGTAGTGGCTGAGGATGAAAGGTCACAAGGAATTGCACCACTGCCATCATCAAGCCCAAGAATCCGTCATTCATTGTCACACATGCTGCAAGCTGATAACAATGAACCAGAAATTATTGAGTGGGGAAATGCTGAGAACCCGCCTGCAATTGTCTTTCATAAAGACTCTCCGAAAGGATTCAAGAGGCTACTTAAGTTTGCTCGGAAAAATAAAGGAGACAACAACAGTAATGATTGGGCAAGCCCGTCGGTAGTTTCTGAGGGGGAAGATGAGTTTGAAGAATCAAGAGGTACTAGTGATGTTGCTAATTCGAGCAGGAGAACTTTTGATGGTTTGAAGACTAGCAGCATCTTATCAGGTACCTCTCTAACCATGATGTCCAGGATAGTTTCATATTCAGTGTAGTAATGTTTTATGGGATCTCTGTAGATATCGCCAGGATTTTGGGTGTGCTCATAGATTCATAGTCGTAGCGCTAAGCGAGCGGTAAGCCTTCGCCTAGAGAGTAAGCGCGCTTAGGCGCGCCTAAGCGTGACTAAGCGTTTTATAATTATCAATGAAATAATAATTCCTGAAATAGAAATAGAAAAAAAGAAAAAGAAAAACAGATGGGTGGCTGCCATATAGTTGTCCATGTGGCCCATAACTCCATTTATTGGGCCAGCACAGCCCAATTTCAACCCTAGTGCACTTAGGCGCGCCTAAGCGTGATTAAGCATTTTATAATTATCAATGAAATAATAATTCCTGAAATAGAAATGGAAAATAAGAAAAAGAAAAACAGATGGGTGGCTGCCATATAGTTGTCCGTGTGGCCCATAACTCCATTTATTGGGCCAGCACAGCCCAATTTCAATCCTAAGTCCACTCCACCCGACCACCCCACCTCTCCCACGTCCCCCGCCCAGCTGCCAAAGGCACAGCAGCCGCCACCACCATCACGCAGCGCTGGCCATGTCGCATGCGGTGAAGGCGGCCATGGATCCGGAGGAGGCGAAGGCGGAGGGTGCTCGGATCTGGTGGCGGAGCCAGGCGGCGGCGGCAACAGCGGCGCGGGCTCAGATTTGGTGCAGCGGCGCGACATCGGGCTTGGCAGCGACGATGCGAGCCCCACGGCGGCGGCGCAGCTGGACAATGCTTACCACGCTCCTAGCCCCTAAAGCAAAGCGGTGAGGCGCCACTCCGCGCTTCAGCGCGTGTGAGCGGACACTTTTTTCCGCTTTTTTTTTCACGGGTCGTAGACGGTTGGTTTCAAAATCATTTTGCTGTCTGACATTTTGGGAGCAATAAGTGGCATCTTATTATCAGAGTGTGTGCACTTAGCACATTTCCACACGTTGGAATTAGTTATATCTGCATCATTACCCACTCATGAGAATCTATTAACTTACATTACTGCCCACTGTACACCCCACGCGGGCGGCACGCACACAAAAAGCGTAACCTCACATAACCTTTATGTGGTGTTTGCGAAATGAGACACAAATTCATCCTTTTATGCTTAATTGGATTGCTTTCAATCTTGGAACTCTTTGTGATAGCAGCATGTGAAATCTGGAAACAATGAATTTCAAAGATCTTCAGAATGTTTGAACTTTTCTTCCACCCTGAAAGTTTAGTTGTAAAGATTCTCTGATCAGGATAGAACTCTTGTACAGTCCTTGGTTAGATTCACTTTAGTATTTTAGTCTGGGGTGCCTCTTCCTCCTGTTGTACAGCTTGTTGTGTTAGTTAGAAGGAAGACCCTCTTGGTGGAGGCTGGCTGGCCCTCTTTGTACAGTTCCTTACCTTTTATTTTTCTATATATATGGAGTTTCTCCAACTGTAATTATTTTTTTAAAACAAAAATTGAATTGCTTTCAAAGGTTATCTGTAAATCTTGACCTGTTAAATTTTCAGCTCAATCAACAACTGGTAGTTTCAACTCTATGAACTCGGACAAAGTGCGGGAGAGGCCTGGAGTTACCACATCAACAAGAGGTTAGTCTCGTTGCTTAACAATGTGTCCACATGTTCACATAAATGTTCATTTACCGCAAATATATCATTTTTTCGTTTTTCTTGTCACTGCCAAACAACATCCAGCCATGAGTAAACATCAGTCACTTCCTAACGTGCAGCCCACATTTTTTTTATAAAACTCAGCCATGTCTGACATTTTTGGTCACCTTGTACTTCCAGCATCAAGGTCATTCTTCTCCCTCTCAAACTTCCGGAGCAGCAAATCAAACGAGTCAAAGCTTCGATAGCATGACTTATTGATGGCGGCCAAGGTGTCAAGAAATGGTTTGGGATTTGATGTTTGTTCGAACAGAGCCAGCTCGATATGTTGGGCTCTGGTCACTGTCTGTTTGATATAGCTCTTGCGTGCCATGTCGTACCGTGCTTCTGCCTTTCTGTACATTCTTTTTATCCTCTACAGTGGTTTGAGAGCTGATTGAGAGAATGTTTGCATGGCTCACAAGACCGGTGATACTCTGGTAGTAGATGGTTTAGTAAGCGCCATGTGAGCAGTATCGCAAACGCATGTGACTCTCTATTGTGAATGTGATGTTAGAAGTATCGCAAACGCATCGGAACACAAACTGATTGGTGCGGCTGAGCCTGCCGGAATGCGCACTTGACAGTGTTGCAACTAGGTATGCAAGTGGATATCTTGAAGGCTTAAATTTAATTTAAATTTTGTAGGTATTTACGGATTATCATAAAATTTAAATTAGATGTGGATATACCCACTTACATCCCTAGTTGTAACAATTATTGTCACGCAAGGACTAAGATGTACGGTGCACAAACAATACCATCGCCAAAGCAAATTGTATACAGGGGCGGGAGGTTCAGAACGTGCTACCTCATCCAGCTGAACGGAATTACAACGGAGACAGAAATTTGTGTGCCGCACGCATGACCATGGCGGAAACTGGCTCACAAGTATCTGAAGATACTGCAATGCTTGGTGGGGAATTTATTGGGTTTTGCGCTTCTCAGCGAACGGAGGGACCTGACGGACTTCAAGCTCTAGACGCAGGATAACTACAGTTTTGTATACTTGTTACCATGAGAAAGAGCGAGTCATCTCGCTCAGTTTTCCACTACTTCGATGAGCGTCGGCTCATAGTGATCAGGCGCCTGAAATCCATGAAGGTTCATCACTGTCGCAGCAACGTTCGCGAGACCGGCGTCCTGGAGGTCCGTGCGGAACCTCACCCCAGGCGCAAGGCCCGGACCTCCAATGGCGATTGGAACCTGCAGATGGACGGTATCAGTAGAGTCTGATCTCACCAACACGGGGCCGAGTATACCGAAACTAAGGCAAACTTTCCCGTTAGGGCACTTACCGGATTCAACGTGTGCGAAGTCAGGGTCTGCACCTTCCCGTCCTTGTCACGCAGTGGTTTCCCAGATTTATCTCTCTTGGCCATGTCCTCCGCGTTGCCATGGTCGGCGGTGAGCACGAAGATGCCGCCCACTTGCTCGATCGCATCGAGAATGATCTGGTTCAGTGAGCACACGATGTTCAGGCACATTTGCAGCGCGACGCATACATAGCCACCTATCTATATCAAACTGTGTGAAAGTTTCAGTGCATAAAGTGTCAGGACTTGGCAAAAGCTCAATGTGACGTACCTTAACGGCTTCATCCGCCGCTTTGCACCCGACAATAGTAGCCTCGATGTCACCCGTGTGGCCAACCATATCGCCGTTTGCAATGTTGACCCTGACCTGATCAAATTTGCGGCTCAAAATGGCGTCCCGTGTCCTGTGCGCGATCTCCAAAGCCTTCATCTTCGGCTGGTTGTTGAAGGGGATGCCGATGTCACTAGGAATCTCTTCGTATTTCTCCAGGTCTGGGTTGAAGTACCCAGACCGGTTTCCGTTCCAGAAGAAGGTGACATGGCCGAACTTGACCGTCTCACTGCGTTTTGAGAAGGCAAGATGAATGACCAACGCTGAAACATCGTTAATGTTTTTAACACTCCAAAACCAGAAACTTTTAACATGACCAAAAAAGGCAACCCAAACCGATTTACCTGCACGCGTAGATGCTCACGCCATTTCGCGCCAGATACTCACCAGACGTCCTCTCGATCTCCGGGGGAGCGACAAGGTAATGGCTCGGCAGCTTCAGCTCGCCGTCGTACTGGAGCATGCCGGCGTAGCGTACCTTGGGGAACCTGACGCGGTCGAACTTGTCGAAGTCCTCGTACTCCAGCGCCTTCGCGAGCATCACCATGCGGTCGGCTCTGAAGTTGAACGTCACGACAGCGTCGCCGTCCTGTATCTGGCCGACCGGTCTCCCGCTCTCGTCGACTACGACGAAGGGGGGCAGGTACTGGTCGTTGGCGTTTGGAGCCTCCCTGAGCTTTTTCACGGCCTCGAGAGCGCTCTTGAATTTGTGCGGGGCTTCACCGAGGACGTGCGCGTCCCAGCCCCGCTTGACGACTTGCCAGTCGTTCTGGAACGGAGGACAGCTATTATTAGTCGAATGCTTCACAATTGCGATATGTTCTTGTGATATACTAATAATCTTTTGTTGAAGCTAAGGGCTTGTTTGGTATGGATTCTAAAATGCTTCTGCTTCAGATTTTACAAAAAAATGAACCAAACGATTTTAAAAGAATTGTTTTTATCTCCCCTTCTCGAAAAGCAATTCTCTAATTTGTATTATAAATCAAAAACACTAAAAATATATATATAGTTTTTTTTGATTTTTTTCACTCATTTTTACATTAGGATCACAATAAAAACTGTTTTGCCATACGGTTTGAAAAGTGCTGCTTATTTAAGAATCTATTTTTTAAGAAGCTATTTTTTTTAAGAAACAGAAGTAGTTTTCTCAGAAGGCTGGTGAATATTTAGCGATAGTTATCTTCTGCAGGCTCTAGCCTACTATATGGAAAACAGTTTTTTTTCACAAATCCAGCAGGCATTTGGGTTAACATTATTATGTAATTTCAACTACATGACTGATGAACAAGGGAACATATATAAGGTGACATATGAAACAGAGTAAGCAACTGAAGCGTCTGATGAACAGCATCAGTAGGAGTACCTCGTAACGATCCATGGTGACATACATCCTGCCTCCGCCGGACGCGATCCTCGCGTCGACACCCTTCTCCCGCAGCTTAGCAAGGTCATCCTCAAGCATCTCCACAAACCTGACGCTGCTACCGTCCAGAACGTCCCGGCCGTCGGTGAGGGCGTGGACCCGTATCCTCTTAGCCCCGTGCTCGCTAGCCCCTTTCAGGAGCAACTGCAAAACGAAAACATGGAGCAATCAGCTGAACTGCTTCCACCGGTGCGGCGGCGACGCCTGCAGGACCGCGACGTGCTGCTGTGGGGTAATAAAGCGGCGGCGTCGATCAAACCTGCAGCTGATCGAACCGCGAGTGCACGCCGCCGTCGCTGAGCAGGCCGATGAGGTGCAGAGTGCCGTGCTCGAACGACGGCTGGATGTACTTGAACCCCTCGCCTTCGAAGATCTTGCCGGAGGCGAGAGCCAGGTCGACCAGCTTTGCCCTGCGCGTCCCGCCAGCTGATGATCAGCAACACAACTCACGGAGCATAAATTTATTTATTTATTTTTAAGTTTGATCAAAGCAGAGAACAGAGTGCATGAGCTGGTGGTAGTAGTAGGCTAGTTACTTACCCCTGCGCGTATATCTGGCCGGCTCCGAGCGCGTTGTGCCCGACCTCGCTGTTCCCCATGTCATCGTCCGTGGGCAGCCCCACCGCCGTGCCGTGCGCCTTGATGAGCCTCCACCTCTCCGGCGCCCCCTGCGACGCACACGAGCAACAGAGATCAGCGAAAGCACACGCACGTTGTCCGTCATGCAGCCGGCCGGCACCTGGTCCGCGGCGGCGGGTACTTACCTTCTTGAGGGCGTCGAGCGTGGGCGTGTCGGCGGCGTGGATGCAGTTGAACGGGTCGGGCGGCGCCTCGCCCCAGCCGTCCAGCACCACCACGCCCACCACCTTCCCCTTCGGCAGCCGCGGGTGCGCCGCCAGGTCCCACGGCTTGCTCTCCGGCGGCGGCCTCGTCGCCATGCCGAGCCTTGCGACTTGCGACCGAGGTCACCGAGCGATCGATCGTTCAGCGCGACGGTTCGCGAAGCAGGTGACGCTGCGGCTGCTGGCTGGCTGCGTGTCACGGGCGGTGTTGAAGTTTGCTGCCGTGTGCTCGACGCTCGTCGGTGTTGTTATGCGGCTTCGATTCTGGAAGTGTCTGGGCGCGTGGCGACTGACGAGGCAGCTCGGGAAGGTGGACAAGCGTAAAGCCACCTCCATTTTCTCGTGACGGACCGGGGGCTACTCGACAGTGACGATGCTGACACATTTTCGTGCGCCGTGTCCGTATACGTGTGTCCTCGGGTCTCCCTCTCGTCCACGTACGTTTCGGTGCTCTTTTTGAACTGTGATGTGATGTGACGTGGGTTAGTTGCGATTGACCAAGGCCTGGGCCTCCACGGCGAGAATACGGGTGCGAAAAGAACTCCCCGCCGGTGAGGGACCAGGCCCACGAAATTCATCAGCCTGCCGTGGATGCTGCCGTCCGCGGTCTGAAATTAGAAGTCACGCTGCTGCTCTCGGTGACGGCATTATTAGTTCAGATTACCTTAATCCAAACTTTTTTTTTGCGACATACCTTAATCCAACTTGGTACCTCAACAATGGTGTTCTTGAACCGGTCAATCTCTCTCTCCCCGAGGAATACATAAAACCAAATTACTATTTTGGTTGTAGAATACCTTAATCCAACTTGGTACCGTTGGAAAGTCAAATTAATTACTTTAGCGTTTACTAAGATTTTTTTTAACTTGTATAATGCATACAATCATCGTGGCTTCTTGTCTGGCATCGTGGCCGTGCTGTCCTCTTCGGCCGGGAGACCATGCATTCTTCCGTTTGACTCATTCCTCAAACATTTTTCCATTCGTAACTCAGTGATCTACAGGACGAGAATGCTATACATAGCAGTCACGCTCAAGTCACATTTATCACAGACTCGTCTTCTTCCTGCCAAAATCAAAGCAACAAGGTTGCCTCGTTCCGATCCGATGGCAGATCGAAACCCTGCTCTGGCCATTTGCCTTCCTCTTATTCCTTGTCCTCATGCCGCAAATGGCTGTCTCGGGCAAGTTTCCACGCTTCACCATGAGCCCCAGGGCAAAGAAGCAGGTCCGGGAATTCTTCAAAGATCATGCGTCCGACATGGCTAGCGTTTTCCCGCAGCAGGGTTCCTCCAACGACCCCCAGTCGCCCAGCGGCGGCAGCAGCAGCAGCAACGGTGGCCGGAGCCAGACCCCCGCTACAACTGCCGGCAAGTACACCATCAGCTTCGACGTCGGCACTCCGCCGCAGCGCGTGTCCGGGGTGCTGGACATCAGCAGCGAGCTCGTGTGGACGCAGTGCGCGTGCCCCGACTGCAGCACGGCGGGCACCCTCTTCTACCCCCGGCAGTCCAGCACGATGGTCCAGGTGCCGTGCACGAGCACCACATGCCAGGGGTTCTCCCAGCCGACGTGCAGCGCGGACTTCACGGGATGCATTTACAGCTACTCGTACTACGGCGGCACGTCGGCCACCGGCGGCTACCTCGCCACCGAGACATTCAGGTTCGACTCGGATCCTGTCAGCGGCGTCGTCTTCGGGTGCGGCCTTGTCAGCTCGGGTGACCTCGGTCTCGGGGGCGTGTCCGGCGTGATCGGCCTCGGACGGGGCCCCTACTCCCTCGTCTCCCAGCTCAAGGCCGGGCGGTTCTCCTACTACTTCGCGCCGGATGACTCCGTGGGCAACGAGAGCTTCGTCCACTTTGGCGACGACGCGGCGCCGATGACCAGCCGCGCCCTCTCCACCCCTCTCCTCGCGAGCAACATCTACAAAAACTTCTACTACGTCAGGCTCTCTGGTATACAGGTGGACGGCCAGGCCCTCGCTATCCCGCGCGGGACATTCGATCTCCAGACTGACGGCACCAGCGGCGTCATCTTGAGCATAACCATCCCGGTGACCTTCCTCGACGAGGTCGCGTACAAGGTCTTGCGGGCGACGCTGGTGAGCAAGATCGGGTTGCCCACCGTCGACGGCTCCTTGCTCGGCCTCAACCTGTGATACACGAGCCAGTCGCTGGCCGCGGCGAAGATCCCGGCTGTGGCGCTCGTCTTCGACGGCGGTGCCGTCATGGAGCTGGAGACGTGGAACTACTTCTACCTGGACGCGGTCACCGGGCTCGAATGCCTGGCGATATTGCCGTCCCGGGCCGGCACCGGGTCGCTCTCCTCGGCAACCTGATCCAGGCGGGAACGCACATGATCTACGATGTCCGTCGTTCGAAGCTGACGTTCGAGTCGTTCGAGGAGGCGTCATCGACGGTGCAGTCGAACTCATCCGGACATGCATCTGCTGGGGCGCGCTGCGGGATCTTGCCAGTGGCCGTTGGCAATCTCGTGTGGGTTGTGGTGTATGTGCTTTATTGGGCTGCTCTCTGAAAAATGAGTGTGATATGTAAGTTGTATTTTTTAACTGTGAAACGCCATGTGTACATGGTGACCAATTTTCAGTTTTCACGTTATATAAATCAAAAGTTTGGTGCACACCGAACTTTCCTTCATATCAATAAGAGGCTATTAGGGTAGAAATTTTAGTTCAAAAACAATCGATTCGTTGTCCTAATGATATCAGTTTAAGAACGGGTGGAAAAGTGAACTGCCCATGATATTACCACTAAATTTGCGTGTTCATCAGCTCTTACATGTTGCCTTGAGGAGATGGAGACAATCTATGGAGAGGTGACGACAAATCAACCGGACGAGGATCAACTGGACAAACTCAAATTGAAACCACTCAAGGTCTCCTTTAGAACACATGAATTCCGATTTTCTATAGGAATCATGTGGGCCTAAATACTCTTACAAAATTCCTTACTAGTTTTTCAAGTACTACTGCCTGGGCTCTATACTCGGATGGGGCCGAGAGCTGTTAAGCATGCTAGGTAAGCAGCCTTTCAGCATACTAGCCCAGGGGGCAGCCGGCAGCGACCGAAAAGATGCAGCCCATCTTGAGCAAACCCAATTCCACGATGGCACTCGTGGTCCTCCATCCAATCGGATCCCAAGTGGTGGCCGGCCGGTGCACACCCGTGTCGCACTGCTTGCGCCGATCACTGAGATGAGATACTACTCTAGTGCACAGACTGCACAGTCCATTGCGTGCACGTTTTCTTTCCCTTTTGCTCATTCTTCGCCCGCCCTTGTGGTCTTCCTTCTTCTGGACCATAAGAGAGAGAGGTTACGCTGCTATCACAATGCCGGAATTGATTGTGCTACTGGACTATACCAGCAAGAACTAGCACTAGATCTTTGGCTGCAGTCTATATTTGCAGCGTTTGGCCCAAGTTTAATAAACGGATATGATAGAATATATGATCAGCGCATATCTCCAGCGAGCACGCTCGTTGCCCAGTGTCCTCTGCCTCGGCGCACAGCCACATGCGGAGCCGCCGCCTCGACGCGCTCTCCGCGGCAGCTGCTCGCGGTTGTCCTGGATCCGCCTGCGGCCACTCCGTTCCTGACGCTTGATGGGCCGGTGTTGGCTCTGTTTCGTGACTCGTGAGTGCCGCGAAATTCTACTTTCTAGTCGTCGTCCGACTTCGTTCGTTGGAACCGGTGACCGGCCGATTACCGTTTTTGTTCTTTTGAGCAGGCCGGCAGATTACCATCTGCCAACGTGCAGTGCGGGTACCAGTGGCCTCGGAGCATCCGTGCCCAGCCCGAGGAATGGCAGCCTCGAGACCACGGCGAAACCGGTTCTCCTGTTGGGATGCCGCCGCGGCACGAGGAGGCCGGAGGGGGCAGCGCGACGCCAAACTTGTGCAGCGTCTTGGCTGGCTTTCTCCACGGGGCGGACGGGGATCCGTGGGCCGCAGCACGCGCGGAGCCGTTTCGTGTCCTTTTCGATGGAGAACCGTGTCCTTCCTCGTCTTCATCAACGCAGCGGACGTTGGGAGCTAGTAGTACGAATCCTTTTCGACAGGAAAATTGATCCTCGAGTTATGGCTGATGATGGATGGATGTCGTGTTAAATATGGCTCGAATATAGGACGAAGGACGACCTATGTAGTTTAGCGGAGTTAATGACACGGATGATCATTTTCCACGGGTTAGCGCGGCACCGGTAGTGAAGCGAACGAGCAAAATTGAATACTCCTACACTTTATCCGTCCAGAATGAAAATCTTCTCTGCACAACCAAAAGGACGAACCGGCACTGCCTGCTGTAACAGAGAAAGGGACAACACCGGAACTGAGAAATGCTGCTCCAACTGTCACCCAAATCATATGTTCTTTGGATAATCTCCCAGACTTATATAGAAGTACTAGTATTCTGCCGCATTACCTTGCAAAATCATCTTATAAATTAGTACTGTATAAAAAACTTGTGATTGCTTGCATGTGAAAAGGGAGTATGAATTACTAGTATTCTGGTACGGCTTGCCCTTTTTCTGGGTGCCACATCGAAAGCAAGGAAAAGAAAAAAAAAATACTACCAATGCATTTGGTGCCAGCAGGAGTATTTCGAGCCTGACACTACATGAGTGTTAGACAAAGATAGTAGAGAATGATTCAATCTATTGATTCTAAACAAGAGTGAATATAATTTATACTACACCAACAGATAGCATGGTGACTGTTGGAATAGGCACCTCTTGGAATGGTGGTTTTCCAAATGTTCACTAAAGTTGCGTTTGGCAAGTAGAAACCTTTCAGTTTCTCATCCGAATCAATTGAAACTGCCCCAAACAAACAAAAAGTGAAACGTTTCAAACTTGAATCGGCTGAAACATTTCACGTTTTTGACTTGGGAAAAAGAAACAGCAAAAATAGGTGTTTCATCGGTGAATCACTTCCTTCATTGCTCATCTCTCAACAAATACTAAAAGGTTATGGCTCTCAAAATTTCTCAAAGTTATTCCGTTAAGTTCGTCTCATCGGGCTCTTCATGAATGTACACTCTAAATTATTCTTAAAGTTTATTAAAATTATTCTGTTAATTCTTAAAATTTGCTAAATTTGTTTTGAATATCTCAAAGTTATTCCGTTAAGTTCGTCTCATCGGGCTCTTCATGAATGTACACTCTAAATTATTTTCAAAGTTTATTAAAATTATTTTGTTAATTTCCAAAATATGCTAAATTTGTTTTGAATATGTGAATCACTAAAAATTTACCAAACAGTTTTAAAAGTGATTCTATTTCTGATTAAAAACATTCCTACGCTGAAATTAAAATATTTTTTATTCTTCAAAGAATCGGAACTTTACCAAACGCATCCTAATTTTTCACTAGGAATATTCTCTAACAATGAGAACGCTTTTCCTTCAAAAAGCAAAGCCAAAATACATATAGAAATCGTTTCACCTCACGCACACCAGTTTGCGTCGCTTGGCAGGGAAGAAGAGGTCAGCAGAGAGTCGGTGTCGGCTGCAGATCTACAAATTCTACTCCTAGCCGCGGAGGCATCGATGGGCGAGACTGCAGTGAAGCTAGCCTCGCTGCCGTGCCCTGCCCTGCCCTGCCCTGCCATGAACAAACATGCGGATCAGAATTGTCTGCTGTGGTGAATAAAATTTAGAGTTTTGTATTAAATGGTACAGTAAAATTAGAGGAAGTGAATAATTTTTTGCTGTAACACTGTAGCATCAGATTTAGACCGTCTATTTTTTATCTAATGGCTAAAGGTCCCTACAGTGTGCCTCTGAATTTTCTCTCTTACGGAAGAGGATGTGGTTCCTGAACATGCACGTCGCTGTTCTGTTTTCATCAGGAATTTTCTGTGATCGACGAGCAGGGAACGGGGATGCGAGATCGGAGATCACCACCACCACCTTATCTGACCTTGCCGGAATTGCTCCCCTTCCTCGGCCTGCCTGCCTTGCATGCACTCCCTCCAGTTTGCCCGGAAAAGCAGCAGCGGAATCAGGCCATAGAAGAAGCAATCGTCCTCGGTTGGGCCCTGTATATATGTGAACGTTACCATACGCGGCGTGTGATTGGGTGGAATTGCGCTACGCCGTCGTTGTCGTGAGATTTAAAACGAATCGCTGACGGTAGCGGCGTCCATCGGAAGTGACTGCACCAGCGGTGCCGGTGCCGCAGGAGCCCTTGATCTTCTGCGCCTCGGCAGCAGCTGGGCTACTCGTTCGTCTGGTGTCTGCCGTATGACTTCTGCTGAACGCTTGTCTCTGAATGAAACATTAAGAAATCTCGTTTTGGTTCCAGCTGATAAGACTGGCCATGTGTTCCTGTGGCGACTTGGATTGGCCATGTGTTAAGTACTGTAATTTCAGTAGTAGCATAAAGCTGTCTAGTCTCATACTACTAGTATTATACAGATTTGGTAATTCCATCTGGTCATCACATGCATGTAGCAGGTTGCTAGTATACCTAAACTTATCACCGTCATTCTTTATTGAGCCGTGGCTGGCATGTGTCCTGTCCTTGTTACTCTACGCTGAATAGAGTTTTTAATTTAAATTTGTAACATAGCGTGTTTACGGGATATGTAACACAATGAAAAATGCACACATAGACATGCTATGAACCAATGCATGAAGCAACATGCTAAGGTCTCCTTTAGAACACAAAAATTTTATAAAAATTTTACAAAAATTAATTAAATTTTATAAAAAAAATACAGAAAACAGAAAAAAATTTCGTGTTCCAAAAGACCTAAAAGGTTGAGACTTGACTGAAAATTAAGGCACCTCCATCATCCATTGCCATGATGAGTCGCCGCGGCCGCAGCAGATCCAACGTCCCCTCCACAGTCGCTGATCTCAATATTTGTTGCCCAAAAGCGTGGAGAAAAATACTCGAAAGAATTAACCATAAAAAGAGAAAAACCAAAGGGGTAAAACAAGAAGAATAGATAAAGCGACCGCAGTCGATGGCGCATTCCGCAAAAACGTTTTTATTCGCTCATCACACCCCCGGCGCACAAACACACTCCCCTCCTCCTCCCTCCCCTCCGCCTCCAATCTTCCCTCCTCTCCCTCCCCTTGCTTCTCGCGCACACTAACCAATCCGAGCGCCCGACGCCGCGCCCGACCGATCGAATCAGCCGGAGCCGCCCGGGGCGCGCGCCATTGCCCGAGTCGGGAGGCATTCGTCCGCCCGCGCCGCCTCCCCCCCACCCGCGTCGTGGCGGTGCCGGTGGCGGGATATACGATCGTTAGTCTGTGCGGCGGCGGCGGCGGGGATTAGAGCCGCGCTTGTTGTGCGGAAGGGACAGAGACGAGGCAGGGGAGGCCATGAAGGCGACGGCGCCGCCGGCGAAGCGGCGGAGGGGCCCGCGGCTGGCCGTGCTGGCGCTCGTCTTCTGCTCGCTGCTCGTGCCGATCGCCTTCCTCTTCAACCGCTTCCCGGCTGGTGAGTCCTACCGAGTGTGCCCCTAGGGCCCCCGGATTTGGGGAATGCCGGAGGCTGCGTGGTTCGGGATCGGCGCGGATCTGTTCCGGGCAGCTTTCTTGTCGTTTAGCGCGGCGTATTGGCGATTTTCTGGTTTTGAGATTTTATATGGGCCAGTTTTCTGATTGGTTTGATCGTCTTTTGTGATGCAGTGTATGTGACGGATGAGCGTCCCCAGCAGGTGATTGCATTTTTTACCCTTATTAAAATTCACATGTTGACGGATATTCTGACGAAAGTACTGGTCACTGTTCTTTTTATCCTGATTTGTGCTGGTATCTTGTTATATGCTGAATGCAGGAGATAAACTTGCCTTCATTTGAACACATTGGGCTAGAGATTGCTGGCGCTGTAAATGAAGTTGGCCAGGGGAGAACCGGTGCTACTAGTGGGAGTGCAGAGACACAAGTTAGTGTTTTCTCTGATTGTTGTAGCATCATGATAGCAATTGATTTGATGACTCTGCATGTTTTGCTAGTTTTGTGGATGTTGACATTCTGGCCACGTAAGACTGAATTTATTTTTGCCAACACCTATTGCTCTCATTTTGGGTTAATCATACAAGAGATCCCTACTAGCATGACTGGAGCAGACCAGAACTACTTTTTGAGATGATTATGCATAGGCTGGGCTAGATTTCTTTCTCCGATGGAGCTTAGTAACAATCCCAGCAGACAAGATCAGGGGTTAATTGGATGCATTGTTTGGTGCCCTACTCGGACAGTCTATTGTTTGAATTTTTTTACTTCACAATTTTCACTTATATAACGCCTATGCAAAAACATCAATAATAATAAATTTAATGCTGGGTAAAAAACTAGAAATGATAGAATAAATTGGCCTTCTCTTATTAAAACAACAAATTGGCAATGGCATTACATCAAGTCATATAAATGGCCTATAGATTACAAATTTAATGTAGCTCACTTACTGAAGAATGTAGGGTAGGATCCTTTCTGGATATTTTTATTTTCATTTCTCTCCCACCTTCTAACTTTTCATCATACCAATTGGTTATGGGCAGCTCTGATCCATTGTGCTTATAACAAAGGAAAAGGATTCCTGGGATTTGTTGTATTTATGTTCTGTTGTAACTATCGTATGACCTGCAATTGAGACAAGCGCATTACAAGATGGAGAACCTAATGTTTTGATCAACTACGATAGAATGTGGTGCATTTAGCAAAAGTACTTCTCTTGGGTCACATTGTGTTACTGAAGTTTACAAAACAAAGCAATTTAAACCACCAGTCCAACTGTTATGAAACCACCTCACAGAAATATATGAGAACATTTTTTCTCTCCTCTGCATTTGTCCTTTTTTGTTATATTAAGTATTATATCTCCGAAATATATGCCTATTTCCTTTTCTAGTGTCATTATCAATGACTACTACGCTCAGTAACATCTTTCACCATACTTTAATGTCACTAACCCTTTTTCTCTCCACCCCCCCCCCCCCCTCCCCCCTCTGTTAGGATACACCTGTGAAGATTCCTGGGAGCAGTAAAGAATCAGAACAGAGAATTGAAGGAGACCCTTCTAGAGCCACAACTAAACCAAAAGGTGTAGTAGATTACTACAGCAGAAACCTGAATAAAAATTGGTTTACTTGAATCTGCAAATACCACTTGCAGTAAAAACCGAAAACTGCAATGTAACTTTTGGTTATATACAGAGGGGCACTCTAGGGAATTGGTGATAAAGCTAATTTTTTTATAACTTTTTTGTTTCAATATTTCACTATCTTCTCAATACTTGCTGCAATTTTCTTCAATCATATGTGCAGAAGCATTGTGCATTCTATAAGTCCTTTTCTTATGATGTACCTATGCTTTACTTGACCTGGTGTCTGTTACTGACGTGGTAATTTGCTTCATTTGCAGTGCTCTCCCCTCCAAAAATAGAACAACCAAAACCGGAAGTGAAGCCAGTAACAGTTCCAGCCCAACCCAGAAAAGTATGGATGGCTCGTCTAGTTGATTGCTTTTAGCAACCTACTGGTTGAAATTGGGGTTTATTTTGAAGCTTATTTTATCATCCATCTTTACACTTACTCTCTCAACCTTTGTCCAGGCTGTAAATTGGCTAATTTTTTTGAGAAGTATATTGACTCATGACTTTCGATGTAACATATATTGTGTCCAGGATATTGACCGTGAGAAGTTGAGACCGCCCAGAGTTCAAAATGCTGATGAGGTGGAAAAGGCTAAGGCTTGTCAAATTGAGTTTGGGAGTTATTGTCTCTGGTCAATAGAACACAAAGAAGTTATGAAAGATGCTACTGTGAAAAGATTGAAAGATCAGCTATTTGTGGCCCGATCTTATTACCCAAGCATCGCCAAACTTAATGGAAAAGAGGCGCTTACTCGTGAATTAAAACAAAACATTCAAGAACATGAGAGGGTTCTCAGTGAGTCCATTGTTGATGTTGATCTACCAACGCTGTAAGTATTTATGCGAATCATTGCTGATCTTGTAACTTGAACTACAATGGCTTTATCATATATGCATTACAGAGATTCTCTCAGAAATTTACGCTTGAAGTCCTACTTTTTGACTAAGTACATACAGTGCCGTTCTCGGAGATTTTTTTAGTTCTGTATATTCTTGTTAGTGTAAATAATGAATTCACACCTAAAAAAAGAACGAAAATAAACTTGACCTGAAAGAATTTTTCACATGCAACACTTGACTTTTAATATTTTATTAATGCATTACATTTTTCAGTATAAAAAAGAAGATAGAGAAGATGGATCAGTCCATAGCAAGAGCCAAATCATGCACTGTGGATTGTAACAATGTTGATAGAAAACTTCGCCAGATTCTTCATATGACAGAGGATGAAGCGCATTTTCATATGAAGCAAAGTGCATACCTGTACAATCTTGGTGTTCACACCATGCCAAAAAGTCATCATTGTCTTAACATGAGGTTGACAGTAGAATATTTTAAATCTGCTCTGTTGAATTCAGATGACTCTCCTGTCCATAAGTTTAACAATCCAGACCTTAGGCACTATGTTATACTATCCAAAAATGTTCTTGCAGCATCTGTTGTCATCAACTCAACTGTTAGCAGTGCTGAGGTATGCACAGAGATTCCCTGCACTGTTAAGCTGGTATCATTTTAGTGGTTGGCATTGCTCATATTCCTTATGTTATTTTTTGCAGGATACAGAAAATGTAGTCTTTCATGTAATAACTGATGCTCAAAATTTCTATGCCATGAAACACTGGTTTGCAAGAAACTCCTATAGGGAATCAGCTGTTGATGTCATAAACTATGAACGTGTTATTTTAGAGAATCTCCCTGAGTTTGGTACCCAGCAGTTATATTTGCCTGAAGAGTTTCGTGTTTTGATCAGCAGCCTAGAGCGACCTACTGAGAAGTCAAGAATGGAATATTTATCAGTGTTCAGTCACTCGCATTTCTTTATTCCAGAAATATTTAGAGATTTAAAGAAAGTAATTGTTTTGGATGATGATGTGGTTATTCAACGAGATCTCTCTTTCTTGTGGAATCTTGATATGGGAGATAAGGTCAATGGCGCTGTCAAATTTTGTGGTCTGAGACTAGGCCAATTGAGAAATCTCCTGGGTAAAGCAGCATATGATCCACAGTCATGTGCATGGATGTCTGGAGTGAATGTGATTGATTTGGACAAATGGAGAGATCATAATGTTACAGAGAATTATGTGCAACTCTTAAGAAAGGTTTGTTTCGTTCAATCGTTTCTTATCCCTCCTATGCTTAAATTCTAAATCAAAACTTAAACTTCTAGCAGGATGACTTGCCAATTTTGTATTTAATTATTATAGCCTTTAGGTGACAAGTTCACTGGCAACCATGAAATCTTGACTGATTTATGACTGTTCTTTAGTGTGAAACCAATTTTGTCCTCTCAGAAGATAAAAACTTATTTTACAGAAATTGCTTGAAATGATCAACTTGTATTCTACTCTTTATTTGATGTAGTTTGGAAACAGTGATAATGAGGCCACACTGCGAGCTGCAGCTTTGCCTATAAGCTTGCTTTCCTTCCAGCATCTTTTGTATCCTCTTGATGAAAAGTTGACCTTATCTGGACTTGGATATTACTATGGCATTCAAGAAGGAGTGGTCCAGAGTTCCTCGTTGTTGCATTACAATGGTAATATGAAACCTTGGCTTGAGTTGGGTATACCAGAGTACAAGAAGTATTGGAAGAGGTTCGTCGCACGAGATGAGCGGTTCATGGATGAGTGCAATGTAAGTCCATAAAGCATTTGAACCTGGGAGCCAGAACTTTGGACAATAGATTGTTATGGCTGCTGCTGCTGTACTATATACCAGGAGGACAAGCACCAGACCAAAATGGGAAGCAGCTATTCAATCAATTTTGACAGGGTAGATCCAGTACCATATGTTCATTAATTAGCGAGCTTGAGGATGGGATTTTTTTCTGCTGCAGTTAGAGAAATTAGTCGTAAGGTTTAATTATAATGCAGTAGACAACGATGATATGTAGCTGCAAGGCTTCAGATAAGAGGGAGCATCACGCTCACCGTCTAGCATACAGAACAGGATGATCGGAGGCTGGATTGTGGTACCTCTAATTGAGATTGGTGCCTTCCGCCTCATCAGTGCAGGTTGATTCTTTTTGTTAATTTTTTTGACCCCGCTTGCTTTGTCATACACAGGTTAAATTCAAATTCTTTGTTCTTAGCAGTAGTAATTATTCTAGCAAATATGTGGATGGAAAGTCTTATGATGTAAAAAATTCATCAGTTACAAAAACGAGATTAACAGCTGTCCAGTTTGATGTCCGAGTACTATGACCCATTTTCTCATCATCCAGCATATTAGTATACCGTTTTCATTTTGGAATTTGTTGTGTTTGCAACTCGGTTTGACTGCCCCCATCTACCTCTCTTCATGTGCGCGACTATATTAAAAAATACTTAGCAATGCAAACGGGCATATGCCTGCAAGCTAACATTTAGTTTAAATTTGTGGGTAATCCATAAATAACCATAAAATTTGAATTAAATTTGATCCTCGGAGTACCACTTGCATCTATAAAAATAATGTTATGCTTTCATATTAAAAATTACTTAATCAATGTTTGACCATTCGTTTTTTTAAAAATATTTGAAATATAAAAATAAATTAGTCATGCTTAAAATATTTTTAATAAAATAAATAATATTTTTACAATTTTTTTCTGGGATGGGGAGCAGTGTATGCTCGGATTGGCACATCAAAATTGTGTTGATTCATTGGAAACTCTGTTGATTCATTTTACGAGAGAGATAAAATTGTCATTTAGCTCACTCAACACTATTAGTGATCTAAATTTATAGACAAAAGAAGGAATTCTCTATTAAGGCTGCAATGCTATTCATATTAAACTACAGTTGTGCTTTCGCCCTAGCATCGACCTATGGTCGAGCAATCACCCTTGGAGATGCGTCACGAGACTCGCGACACGCAGAGAGCCGGATCGTCCTTCCCCTTCGTGGAGATTGCATTAGATCGTACCAGTTTAAACTCGTTTTTTTGGCAACTACCTACCAGTTTAAACTGTACTACCTCCAGTTCAAAAAAAATATTGTTTTATACAATATTTTAGTCAAATATTGAAAATATAAATTTCAAATAAGTTTTAACTTGTTTAGTTTAAAAATATAAAAATTATAAGATTAAATTTGTCTTGAAAAATACTTTTTTAAAATTATAAATATGTTATTTTTTAATAAATATTTTTATATAAAATAAAAGTCAAAATTATGTTTTAGAGACTGTTATTATCCAAAATGCCATGTGAACCAAAATGCCATGTGAACCGAAGGGAGTACATTGACTCTCTTTTTGAGAATTAACTGTGCGATGACTTTGATAATACAATCATCATGCAACACAGGAGATACTTGCAAGATACGCACTCAGCCCTTGTCAAGATTTATGCCCCCGAGTAACAGAAAGCTCAAATGTGCTGCCTACATGGCAACAGCCAGCTAAAAACTTTTGAACATACCAGCAATCTAGAATTTGCAGCATCGAACCCAACACGCCGCACACTGCCTCCTACCATGCAAAGGATATACAAGGGAAAAAAAACATTCAGAAAAGTTAGCCATTGAAAACCCTTTTTCTCATAGTTGTGGAGATAATTCTTATTGCTAATGATTATACACACAGCTACCAGAAGATTCTTTTCTTCTTCTTTAGGTTTCTTTATATGCCTTGGGAGTTCAACTTAATAGATTTATGGTCAGAAATAGAATTTTATACAGCTGGTACCACTTTTGACCAAGCAAATAGATTAGACAGCTATACTCTGAATGATGCAACTGATTCATTAACTATCTTGCAGTTTACGACGCTTTTCCTGGGAGATGCTTGAGCCATAATTTGCAGCTGCTTGGGGATCAGAGTCAGCTTCTGCAAGTTTGTGTTTGACACCTACATGGGCCATACCATTTTCTCGTTCTGCAATACCAGTCATGTCTCCCGTTTTATTTTGGACCACAGCTGCACCACTATCCTTGTGTGCGGAGTGGCTCAGATCAGGCTCTTCATATCCAGAGGATGGCTCTTGCACCTCCTCTGTAGTGGATTTACACTGCTTCTCAAGCATCATCTGCAGATACTTTCCTTGTTCTTCGATCCTCAACTGCAGTTTCCTCTGAGTCTGCGATAGAAATATGATACTGAGTTCAGATTTAATGGATTTCATTCACATTTATGTGCAGCATCATGCTAAGATCATAGCGATTGTGACCCTTCTATTTGGAAAATAACACATCCCTGCACTCAGTTGCAATAACCACAAACAAGTGGCAGGAGGGCATATGTTTGGGCATATGTTTGTTGCAATTGCAAGTACAAAAGCGTACAAATGCAGCATGCCACCCCTTTCTGTGGGGAATATTTGGCATAAAGCGAAACAAAAACTAATGTGAAAATTAGTACCTCCAGTTGTTCATGAAGCCGCTTCTGAACTTCCATCTGAAGGCGCAGCGCTTCAGTAAGATCCATGCTTCTATATTAAAACACAAAATCATGCAGGAATGTTAATGATGAAGTGACTGGAATGAAATCTACTCTCATATATGAAGTCTTAAAATTAGAATCCATATTTCAACAGAAATGAACACATTCATTCAGTCGTCAGCATGCATCATCACAGCTCCAACACCAGCATGCAACATCAGTGTTCTATGGGAATAGGCCAGCGAGCAGCAATTCAAACAATGCTAATGGTAAAGAACCAAAGATTACATTTTTACTCTCTGTTTGAAAAATGGGAAACAAAATTTGCTCCATGTTTAAACACTTGCTCCTTTGTAGCAATCCTTTACATTTTACAGTATAAAACATGCATATAAGCAAGCCTAAAATATATGGAGTAAATCATTATATTTCACTCAGGTAAATAGCAGCCAACACTGCAAACTGTAATTCCAATTGTGACTAGAAAGTCCTAATCTTATGGCATTTTTTGTTAACTACAGCAGATTGCCACCCTCTTTCCAAACTTTGCCAGATGTGTGGACAAATCGTGCACCACATGGTACAAAAAAATTGAGTCCGAAAATTAGGGTCAGTGGCTGAAAAACTGTGGTGCCCAGAACTGTGGCAGCAAACCAAACAGCTACCACAAAAAAGTACGGCTATGTGTGGCAGAGTTTGGCACCGAGTAATAACTTTGCATGTGGACTAGTACAGTAACATAACCAGTTAATAGCAACGCAAACTTTTAGTTCAATAGTGTGCCCAAATATGGAACAGGAGAATAGTGAAATATGATAATTCACTCACGTTTTCAGGTCAAGAGACAGCTCTTCAGTAGTTGTCCTTTTTTCAGATGTTCCTGCATTGTGGTTTATGAATTGTTAGGTTACTAAACTAACAGCCCCTGCCCATTCAATATATAATGCAATTGGGAAGAGTCAAACTGAGATAAACCTTCAGACAGGTCTGGCTTATAGCGAGCTGTGCGATACTTCTGCAGAATAAAAACATTCGGATAAGAAGATAAAACATCTTTTTTGGAAAGGAAATTATACTTATAAGCTAAACATAAGACCTGCAGATGGCTTTTGACATGATATATAGTCAAACCCTCAACTTTCATAAGCTTGAGCACGCCCTTAGGAGTGGCTTCTGAATAATTACGACAAAACAAATAAAATACGTGCATTAGATGGCGCCAAATAGGATCATAACTTAAATATCATTGATAGAGATTGGCAATCAGGAAACATACTTTCGCTACCACCAAGCTGATTTACAGCATCTACGAAACATTCATGAAGTTCTGGGGTCCACCTCATCCGTTGCTTGGCTGCAGAAGAATTGTTGCTATTGGTAGGACCAGCAACAGGGCAAATCTCTGCACTAAGACATGAGGCCGACTGGTTCATAGCAGGTTGTGATGCAGCTGAATTGGAAGGTTGGACCATGGTCTATAACAAAATGAAGAAAATCATGAACAAACTGGGGCCCACAACTGTTTTAGAATAAATAGGATCATCAAACTTCAAATCTTATTTTGTGCCAACAGGAAGAGGCACCAACACCACTGGTGGGCAGATAACTAGCTATCGTTATAATAAAATGAACAGTTCTTTCTACACAATAGCATCTTAAAGTAGCAGATATATGTCACATCATTAGGTGCAAAGCCAAAAACGATCACCTCTAGATCACTAAAAGCTTATGATGTGCACACTAAGATACCAGATTACCAGTACATTTCAAATAGATTTCTGTAATTTTCTAAGCATCTTCTAATATGTTACAATGAAAGTGTTACATCTATTGCGACAAAGACACAGGATGGACCCACAAGTTTACTCCTTATGTATGGCAATAGCATACCTTTGACTGGGAATCAGTGGCTGTAGCATCTAGAATATCTTTCCAATCATCATTCATTATCTCTGCCAACCATTTGTTTTGATTAGCAACCTCATCGGATGCCATAGCAGAACTGCCACTCTGAATCTGATCATCAGGAGCAGTCACATTATCCATGTAACCTGGTAATACATCTATAGAAGATGGCAACCAGGCAGCTTCAATCTGTGTGCCTAGAGCATTATCAGAGAGAGGATGAAATACTTCAACATTCGCATGTTGAGAAATAAAGGAAGTGACAATAGACTGCCTCTCATGGTTAGACACAGAATCATTTTGACTAGCACAGTAGCTTGAAAATGATGAGTCAATGGAACCATCTCTTGGGTGCAAAGGAACAGATTGCAGTGCACTATGACGCAAGGGTATAGAATCATCTGGCAGTTGCCTTGACATCGGAATATACTGGGGGTTAAGAGGCCTTGGAAGGCTCTCTTTCATAGCATTTGGCAGAACAGGTAAGTATGTTGACATTGCTCCAAACACTCTGCTGTTCTGAGACTGCATCAGATTAAATTTCTTCATTTAGAATAGTGCACAAGTTTTGTTTCCTTCCCATAAATTTCTTTTGTTATCTTTGTATAGTCACCTTCCTAAAAGCATAAATCCATTACCCTGCAGGTGGTAACAAAAAGTTAAAAAAAAAGGTTAAAAAAAAAAATGAAGATGTCAAATGAAAATAATGCAACTGCAGTAGCAAACAAACATAGCTAATGGTAAATTAATGTAGGCCATGTCTTTAAGTTGTCTATCACAATTTTTTGAAAATTAATCCATGTATCAAAATATCAATTGGATGTGCTCGACTTGGATGGACAATGCGGCTCAGGAAACTAATTATTGAGGCATCCAATTCACGCGACTAATCGCCTCCGAGTAATCTTAAGCCCTGCAAGATCCTCAACGCTGGACTGAGACAAATCCCAAGGAGCAGGCAACTGTACTGTACCACTCTGTACCACGGTGGAGGGACAGCATATATGATTTTGACACTATCACAAAAAGTACCAAATAGTAATTCCCTTGTCGCTGATCCCAGACTAATCGAACCCCGCACAGGAAGGTCTCCCACCACTTACGGCACTACCGCCACGCATTCAACACCATTGAGATCCATAAACACGTGCGTTTACCAAACTCGCACAGGCACAGGACCAAGCTCCTCGTCCCCGGCCCCGTCGCGATCATAAACCCTGAGTAGCCCGTCAGCTCGCGCGTGGTCCGCCGCTCCTGTTCCTGTGTTCCAGCTGTCCAAGCCCACTCCAATAGGCTCGCCGGCCGAACCTATTGACCCGGGAACGAAACGAACCGGGCAGCGGCTGCGGCGGTGGGGGGCGATTGAGACGGCGGGGGCTCGACAGGACAAGGCTGTATTGACCGAGAGCACGGGGGATAGGCGCACGCGTACCTGGGCCGGGCGGTGTGAGGATCGGCGGCGCGATCGGCGGGGCGCGAGCTGCCTGGCTTTTCGGGGGAAGGGGAGGGCAGGGAGGAGGGAAAAAAATCTGGGTGGAGTGATCGCCTTTTGCTTGTCGATCGCAGGCGTGGACGAGAGAGAGCCTGCGGGGGGGAATGGAGAGAACCTGGTGCGCAGAGAGGACGACGACGCCCACCAGGCCACCACCACCATAAAACCAGTTTGCAGTTTTGCACGGGGAGGCGCACCCGGCGGCGGCAGGCCCAGCACCGTCGTGAGGGTGAGGTGGAGGCTTTCCGAGGATGGGCCCCTCCAGTTTAGCTGTGCGGCGGACAGTACCTGCCGCCGTGGCAAGAACTTTGGACGGTTGGGTTGGCATGTGAAAAAGAGATGGAATGCATTCCACCACACCATACTTCCAACAAAAGGGTCCGAGGGTTTTGACTCTGAGATAGCTTTTCACTGCTAAATTATTCTCATCTACTTTCATCATAAGAGTTTTACCCACTTTATTACCAATTTTCATACCTGTCTCTGAGTTCATCATTTTCAACGGGAGATCAAATACCTGGATCCAAACTGAAATATAGTTGAAAGTAAGGTCTTTAAACCTCTTGCTGCCGTCGAAATCCACCACAATGAGCAGATCGCCTCCAAACTTCGACGGCCCTTCCATCACTGCCCTCCGTTTCCCGCCCAGCTGCAAAAAAGTGAACAAAAACAGATTGTTCTCAGCTCCTTGCATTTGATGCCTAAGTTCAGACACCAAATCTTTCCCAACATCTGATGAAAACCTTCCATATTCGTCACTTTGGTGGAGAACAGTTTGCCCACTGCCTGAGAGGCGTGGTCCCTGTTCTCCGTTGCCGGCTGTCTTGCACCTCGTACCCCCCTCCGCTCCTCCTCTGAGAGCTTGAGGCTGCTCAGAAGTCTCTCAAGCCCTGCTTCCCCAGTGCCTCTTAAGCTCGCCATAGAAAAACCTAGCACTACAGAGAAAGACAAAGAGAATCGAGAGGCTTTGTCCCCTCGATTTGGTTTATGGATCTGGTTAGGTTAACAACTGGAAGTGGGGAACTGGATTTGGGTGCTCGATTGAACCAAAATCAAGGGGGGAAAACCATCCCGTAATCCTGAAATGGGGTTAGGAGACGGGACCTACTCTGAGTTCACCTGAGCGTTGAACGCCGAATGGTGTCCATTTCGGTATGAGTTTCTCTCAAATTTTTGTTATCACTGTGGCAAGAGTGGGAAACAATCCTCAGGTAAGACCAAGGAACGCTCTATGGTGGCTTCATGGAGAAGTGAGATGCGCCTTGATCCAGATCTGCAGGATGATGGTACAAGCCCGATAAAAAAGACAAGGATAAATGAAGCAACCAATGTAATGGAGCCGAGAGCGATCAACTTTGAGGAGAGCGTGGAGATCCCCGGGGTAGGGGAGGAGCAGATTGAGCAGGGGAGTGAGCTGTTGATGCAAGCTACAGATCATGTCAATATTGTAAAAAAGAATCTCAACAGTACTGTGCTGGGGGAGAGCCAAGTGAAAACAAAGGGGAAAGAGATGGAGATCGATGTGGAGGTGCATGTAGCGGAAAGGACCAGTACAAAAGATAAACAATGGTTTCTAAATTCAGGTGCAGGCAAAACAGAATTGGGGCAACTAGAGAACAAGAAGAAGAAATGCTCACCGGCCAAGACACCAAAAAGGGCTCGCACTTTCAAACAACGACAGTGGGGTGCACTGGGGACTGTGATGGCAGTGAGGGCCTCCACAAACAAAAAGAGGTCTGGGGAGGATACTGGGGTTGATGATCCCATGTTGAGCTCAAAGAAGATAAAAATGGATGGGCATGTGGATGGTCAGGAAGCGAATACATGTGCGGATGGTATGGCAGGACGGCCCGGCTTGTCTTGCCTAGATAAATGAGACTTATAGCTTGGAATTGCCGGGGATTGGGGAATGGCCTGGCAATTCGTGGCCTTCTGGAAGTCCAGAAGGAGGAGGTCCTAGATGTTTTGTTTTTGACGGAGACAAAACATAGTGCTGACTGGTTGGAGTGGCTGCGGTGGAGGCTAGGCTTAACAAATATGGTGGCACGGGACAGTGAGGGCACCAAAGGTGGTCTAGCAGTATTTTAGCGGAAGGAGGTGGATCTGACCTTGAAAAATATGTCCAAGTACCACATAGATACAGTGATAAGATAGGAGGATGGTTTTCAATGGAGATATACAGGAGTGTACGGGGAGTCAAAAATGGAGGCAAGAGAAAAAAACATGGAGCATGATGCGGAACTTAAAAAATAGCTACGATCTCCCATAGCTATGCAGTGGTGACTTCAACGAGATTCTGTTCCAGCATGAAAAAGAAGGTGGCGCTCTGAGAGCAGAAAGACTAATGGAGCATTTTCGTATGGCCCTTGAGGAATGTGATCTCCATGATCTAGGGTATGTAGGAGACCTTTTCACGTGGCGCAACAACTATTATACTGCCACGAGTTTTGTGAAGGAGAGACTTGACTGAACTGTTGCGAACACAGCATGGCGGTGTAAGTTTCCCCTTATACGCGTGATTAATGGTGACCCTCGACATTCGGATCACCGTCCAATCATTGTGGATGTAGGGGAACGGGAGCGGAGATGCTGGGAGAGACCGCGGGAAGTTCTTAAGAAATTTGAAGCTCGATGGCTTGAAGAGGAGGATTGTGCGGCAAGAGTTGAGGAGGCTTGGGGTTCAACGCTGATTGCTGGAGGAAATCTAATAGAGATGCAGGGTCTGGTCCTAAAGGAGCTGTGGGAATAGGACCGAGAAGTTTTGAGGGTGTTAGAGAAAAGAGTAAAAAATGCAAAGAGAAATCTAAAAAGATGCAGGAGGAGAGGTATCTCTCAGTCTAATGTAAACTGTGAGCATGTATTAAAATATAAGCTTGAGCGCTTAGAGGATCCGGTGCATGTGTATTGGAAGCAGAGAGCTCATAATGTGTGGCTCCTTAAAGGGGACCGCAACACTAACTTTTTTCATGCTTTTGCATCTGAAAGGAAGAAGAAAAATCCTGTTAAAAAACTCATGGCAGATGGAGACGAGGTGGTGGAAGGGGACCAGTTGAAATTTTTTATTTCTAATCATTACCAAAACCTTTTTATGTCACAGAGAGGCGGCGTCATGGAGGAGGTCACAAATTGTATTCCCCATCGAATGTCTCAACAGGGGAATGATATTCTGTTGGCACCATACTCGGGTGATGAGGTTTGGACGGCATTGGAATCCATTGGTGACCTGAAAGCGCCGGGGGCTAAAGGCATGCCGACGCTGTTCTACAAAAAATTCTGGCATCTTATCGGGGATCGAGTAAAACAGGAAGTGTTGGCTGTGCTCAATGGGAATGCAATGCCAGCACGGTGGAATGATACAATAATTGTGCTCATACCCAAGGTGAGGAGGCCGACAAAGCTAAAGGATTTGTGGCCCATTAGTTTATGCACAGTCCTTTATAAATTGATTTTCAAAGTCCTTGCCAACAGACTGAAGATGGTGCTGCCTAACATTATCTCCCCATCTCAAAGCGCTTTTGTGCCGGGCCACATGATAACTGATAATGCTCTCCTTACTTATGAGATGACACATTTTCTGAAAAATAAGAGAAGAGAGGTAGAAGGGGTGGCAGCAATTAAACCGGATATGAGTAAAGCATATGACCGGGTTGAGTGGAGCTTCCTGCAACGTGCGATGGCGAGGTTGGGCTTCCATGCTAAGTGGATCGACTTGGTGATGAAATGTGTGACATCAGTCAATTATAAAATCAAGGTCAACACAACATACACAGACACCATTATCCCACAACGAGGGTTACAGCAAAGGGATCCCTTATCCCCGTACCTGTTCCTTATATGTGCTGAGGGGCTTTCAAGCTTGCTACAAAAAGCGGAGAGAGAGGGCCAAATTGTGGGAATCAAATTGAGCCGTGGGGCACCTTATGTTAACCATTTATTGTTTGCGGATGACTCACTAGTTCTTATGAAGGCAAATGCGAGCGCTGCAGCTGAGCTTCAAAGAATACTACAGGTTTATGAATTAGCATCAGGCCAGATGATCAACAGTGAGAAGTCCTCTATTCTGTTCAGTCCAAATACCCCTAGGTAGATAAGAGACAAAATGAGAAGTATTCTTTTTATTCCAAGGGAAACTAGGAGTGAAAGGTACCTGGGGCTGCCAGTGTCAATGGGATTAGCAAAAAAGAAGACCTTCTCCTACATCAAATAGAAAATCTGGTCACGGATCCAGGGGTGGCAAGAGAAATTGCTATCCAAAGCAGGCAAGGAAATATTGATAAAGGCAGTTGCACAAGCCATCCTTACATATTTCATGTCATGGTTTGACATCACTAAAGGCCTATACGACGAGCTTAGCACTATGATTGCGCGGTACTGGTGGAGCCAACAAGATAAAATGCACAAGATCCACTGGCTAAGGTGGGAGAAACTAACTTGCTCAAAAAAGAAAGGTGGATTGGGATTTAGGGACCTTCACTTATTTAACCAAGCAATGCTGGCACGACAAGCATGGAGGCTAATCACATGCCCGGATACTTTGTGTGCAAAAGTGTTGAAAGCAAAATATTACCCCAACAACAACATACTTCAGAGCCAGCCAAAAGATGGTATTTCTTATTCTTGGAGGAGCATTCTGGTTGGTATGGAACTTCTAAAAGAGGGTTTGATTTGGAGGGTAGGGAATGGTGCTACCATCAACATTTGGTCTGATCCGTGGTTACCAAGAGGTACAACACGACTCCCAGCAACTCCAAAAAGGAATTGTTTGTTGACTAGGGTGGAGGAGTTAATTAACCTGGTCACAGGATAATGGGATGAGGAACTGGTAAGAAATACATTTTGGGGGGAGGACGTGGACATCATCCTTAGGATTCCATTGCTGAGGGGATGGCAGATTAGCCAGCATGGCAATTTGACTCCACAGGGCGTTTTTCTATAAAATCGGCTTATAAAGTTGCTGTGCAATGTAGAGATCGAAGACGAGGAACTGATGCATCCTCTTCAGGCTCAGCAACAAATCAAACTTGCTCCTTCACTTGGCACAGAATATGGCAGCAGAAGCTTCCCAAAAAGGTCAATATGTTTCTCTGGCGGGTTGCTCACAATATCCTCCCGACTCGATGTAACCTGAAGCGAAGGGGAGTGAATACAGAGACAGTTTGTCCTGTGTGCGCAAGAGCAGATAAAGATTGTGGGCATTCTTTCTTCAAGTGCAAACAGGTCAAGGAGTGCTGGAGAATGATGAACATCGACCACATCCGGACAGACTTAATGTCAGCTCAGTTTAAAAGAGAACTAATGCAAAAAATTTGGGGCTATAAGCTTGAGAAGCAAAATAGAATCATCATCTTTCTCTGGAGGCAGTGGTGTGTCCGAAACAAGGCAAATGTCAGAGAACAAAAACTGAACACCGCTGAAGTTTACAACTCAGTGGAATATCATCTAAGGGACACTAAACTTTTGAAGACAACAAACAAAGTAAAAGAGTCTAGACAAGTTGTCAAATAGAAACCGCTTGGAGAGAGCTGGTACAAACTCAACGTGGATGGCTCCTTCCTGTCCGAAACAGGCAGAGGAGGCTGGGGCTATGTGGCGCGTGATCACAATGGGGCTTTTTTTGACGGTGGTACTGGTCATTTGCAGTGGGCCCAGTCAGCGTTACAAGCAGAAGCAACAGCAGCGTTGGAGGGGCTGAGAAGGGCATCATCGCTAGAAATGTCAAGAGTGTTGCTGAAGACTAATACTTCTGTTTTAGGGAGAGCGATCACTTCAAAGTACCTGGATCAAAGTCGGGAGGGGAGTTTGTTTAAACAAATTAGATTATGCATGGCTAAAGATTTTGTTTCGTGATTTGTAGTAGTGTGCCCACGAGATTTTATTTCGTGCTCTGTAATAGTGTGCCCACGAGCCTGTAACAGGATAGCAGATTGTTTCGCCTGTTATGGTTAATGACAAAGTTTTTTCTTTAAAAAAAAAAGGCGTCAGAGGGTTTAAAAAAAAAGCGTCCGAGAAGGCGAGAAACTGCAACAAAATAGCTGGAGATACTAGTAGAGCTACGAATGAGGGTATAAAAAGATCTCAGTAACAAGTTAACATCCTACATACACCTGTTACAAAACGACAATACACAAAACACCCACGTAACCTAAGGACTAAGTCAATTATTCTGCATTTAAAAAAAATCAATTATTCTGCATCAAAATATACAAACAGGAAGAACTTTCTTCTGCTTCTGCTCATGACCATGCACCTGTTTGGTGCGGCTTCTTAAAAAAAGTGAGTTCTCTTTCCGAATAAAAAACTTATCTTCCACTTTTTTTTCCGCGCTTCTTTGATTTCTCCTAGAAAACCGCGACTGAAACAAGCGGCTCGTCACCAGCTTATTCGAGACGCCGCGGACAGGAGACAGCACCCTACCGCCGTCGAAGCTTGAGCTCGCCTCGCCGCCTCGCTGCTGATGCCGGACCCGGTCGCCGCCGCACTGGAGCTCGACACGCCCGCCGCCGCGGCGCTGGAGCTCGACCCGACCGCCACAGGAGCTCGGCCCGTTCGGCCGCCGCAGGAGCTCGACTCACCCCGCAAGGCCTCGCCGCCGTTGGAGCTCGACCCGGCGGCCCGCCAAGCCGTCGCGGGAACTCGACCCGCCCTGACGCGGCTGGAACTCAACGATTGAGTAAAAAAATGCGGATGGATAAAAAAAAGCTTATTTTACTAGCCACTTATTTGCTTAGCTGCTTATTTGACCAGTTCAAAATAAGCTAGCGTATTTTTAAGTTTCACATATCTCAAACAAGGCCCATATCAAAACCTCCTGCTTCGCTTCATTCGGATTAGTTTCCATGCTTGAAGATTTTTATAGATGATGAAAAAGCCTATTAGAATAAGTCCATAATAGCTTCTCTTTGAAAAATTATAAGAATCTTCGTAAGTTGGTTCTAAAATGGATCGCATATTCGAAGTCTTAAATTCTTACATTAATATTGCTAGGACAAACAATTTAGTACAAAATTATATAAATGGTTTATCTTGAGAAATTTGAAAATAGAGGGCATGCTTGGATTAACGCCAACGTTAGGTTACCAAATTTTTTCACGCACGCACGCGCCGACACGGTTTTTGGATGGCATTTGGATGGATGCCCGCGTACGCTAAACTTTGGCTCGCCTAGGTGGGAATGCAGCGATGCAGTTGATTTTTTCGCCGGCGGGCGGGCACAACGCGGGCGACGGAATTGGACGCCAATGCGTTGGCGTGCATGGGCAAGCCAAGATTTGGCAACGCAGTTTTGGGAGGGATCCAAACGTACCTAGAAGAGAGTGACATATCATTATGATGCCAACCATAGCTTAATCTAAGTTGTTGTCTATTAAAATGCTTCGAAGAAGTAAGTATACCAAATATCCATCAAATAAAAAGATGGACATATGGGGATCCAGATCACTGGCCTTCACTCGGTGAAGTCACGCTCGTGACTTCGACCCCATCCACCGTCTAAGCTATCGAGCGGCTGGCGTGCGCCCATGCTTTAGACACGCTGAAACTTCGTTGCTGCCAATAACACTACAAACAACGTTCGCCTCTGATTTAACTAAAAATGCTACTCCCTCCGTCACATAAGTATTTGTAAAGGTTTACTTTTTGTCCAATAATATAAACATTTAAAAGATGTTGACGTAACAAATGAATTGTAGTTGGATGAGTGAGAAATTTTTTTTCAAAAAAGTATTGAGCCTTTTGTTTGAGATAAAATAGAGCTTTTGAGCTTTTAAAAAAGCTGACTGATGATTAGTTAAAAAGCTGACTGATGAAGTAGTGACTGTTGGCTTTTGTAATACATATTTAGCTTCTTTGTACATTAGAAGCTAGAAAAACAGCTTTAGATGAGCTTTTTAGCTTTTAGTTCATTTTCTCATAAGCTAGTTTTTTATATTTCAAAAGCCACCTTTTAAAACCTTGTTTGTTTTAGCTTTTCAAGTTTTAATTTTTCAACTGTAAAAGTCGGTCTGAAAAGTTGAAATAAATAGGGTCTTAGTATGATATTTTTTCACTTAATTTTTATTTTGCATTAGAAAATGAAGGAATGTTTATATTTAGATAGAGGAAGTAGCCTTTAAATACACTAGTCTCGGTACTTATGCTAAAGCTACGGTTTAAAAAAACAAATACTATCTTTAGAAAATAATATATTAATACACAATTTGAAAATTTTCATTTTCACCATTAATATTAATATTAACTCGAAATAATTTTTTTCCGACAAATTTTATTTGGATATCATATATTTGCATATATTTGTTTCGCGTACTAACAATGCATCTTGTGGGCCAAGATTTTTTGACGGCTGGCCGAGACACACCGGGATATGGATGGCCGAACTACCTTTAGACTTAAAGAAATAATATATTAATATTTGTTTTGTATTATTTTCCAACATTTTTTCTTGATTTTATATATTTATTTTGGGTAGTCAATGTTTTGTTAACTAACGACATGGGCTCGAGATCTGAGAGATTCGAAAAATCCGAAAAATCTTATTGTTAGATTTATAAGAAGTGTTTATGGATAGACTTTATTATACGTCAGATTTGTATAAAAAAAATGAGTGTATTTTTTGTGTACACGTAGTGTAATTTATCTTTGTTAAAAATATTTTATTGTGCATATATAGAAAAAAATTATAATTTTACTTAATGTGCACGTAGTGTAATCCATCTTCGTAGATGATGTTTTCATTTTTGTTTTCTTTCTTCATTCGGTGGGCGATGGGTGATGGGCCTACCTATCGGAGCCAACGTTTTGTGAGGACTGGAAAAGATTATTTTTCCACTTTCCTATGCATATTGAACGGCCCCAATCTTATACTGCCAGGCACACAATCACCACCAATTTTCTCTTTTATAAGTAGTGAAGATGATTTATATTATATATTTTATTATTGCTTACAAATAACTTATAATTTTATATATTTAAACTAATTTTAGAGACCTATGTAGACGAGAAGGAAAAATTAGCTTAGGAGAGCTAGAAATACAAAACAAGAGTTCAAAATATAATCTAAAGAGCTAGAAATATAAACAAGAGTTTAGGAATTTAGATGGGAAGGGAGAAAACAATTTAGGGAATTAGAAATGCAAAATCGGAATTTAGTAACCTAGATGAGAAGAGAAAATAGTTTAGGAACCTTTTATGCATTTCATTCTATTTTTATTTTGATAAACTTCTACATATTCAAAGGGCTAGCATTTTTTTTAATTAATTCAGAGGTGAACGTTGTTTGTAGTGTTCTTGGCAGCAACGTAGTTTCCGTATCTGAAGCATGGGCGCACGTCAGCCACTCGATCGCTTGGACGGTGGATGTGGATGAAGTCACGAGCGTGACTTCACCGAGTAAAGGCAGGTGATCCTGATCCGACATATGGGCATGCCTGAATAGGTATCTATTCATACAAACTAACCACTTGACCAAGAGGATATACAACTATTATATTTCGTCAATTCATTTAACCAAAAAGATGTGCGAAATCATAAAAAATAGATAGGTGCGTGTTGAATTTGTGAAATGTTCGAGAAATCGGAAATATTTAAAATTCTTAAGGATAGGTTTCAAACTAGTATAAATTTTATACAAATTTTGTCTATGAAGCCTTTTGTAATTAGGTTACACTTATCCATCAATTCTACCAGTACAATTTAAAGTTTATACGTTTGTATATACCTTTGAAATTTAAGTTTCATTTTGACTGCACGGACGTTAAACGCTCGCAGGAAAACTCAAATCACCCCGAGGCAATTCCGAGATCCACTGGCCATTCCAATGGCGAAGCCGAAGAAATCCCGCACTCCCGCCCCAGATCTGCCCACCGCCGGTGCGCGGCTCCCATGGCAACCCCCAGCGCCGCCCGTTCCTACTGCCCTCCTGGTATCCTTCGCCGCCGCCCTCCTCCGCGTGCTCGTCTCAGTCGGCCCCTACTCCGGCCAGGGCGTCGCGCCCAAGTTCGGCGACTACGAGGCGCAGCGCCACTGGATGGAGCTCACCATCCATCTCCCGCCCTCTGACTGGTACCGCAACACCTCCGATAACGACCTCGCCTACTGGGGCCTCGACTACCCGCCCCTTTCCGCCTACCAGAGCCTCCTCCACGGCCGCATCATCAACGCGTCCCTCCCCGAAGCCGTCGCCCTCCGCTCGTCCCGCGGGTTCGAGTCCCTGGAATCGTACGCGCCCGCTTCACATGCTTTTTCTGCTACCGTAGTCACTCGTATGGATGTGTGGTTAAGCCTTTGGTTTAATTTCATTTCTTCAGGAAGTTGCTAATGCGGTGGACGGTGCTATCATCGGATCTGCTGGTTTTCTTCCCCGCTGCATTGTGGTTCGTTTGGGCATATATGAAAGGTGGGATTGGCATTAGTGAGGAGAAACGGGAGGGGTGGATTTGGTTGCTTGCCTTGGTTCTGATCAACCCATGTTTAGTATTGATTGATCATGGTCATTTTCAGGTTGGTATTGTACTAACTGATGATGTGTGTTATTAAGGTAGGACATTGCCTGATAGTTAATTTTGTTTTCAGTATAACTGCATCAGCCTTGGACTGACACTTGGAGCAATTGCCGGTGTTTTATCGAGGAATGAGCTCGTTGCTGCTGCCCTCTTCAGTCTTGCAATTAATCACAAGCAGGTTTGCCTCATAAATGGAAAATTATGTACCATGGACAATTCATGAGCTTTGTTACCATACATGTAAGGCTAAAGTTCCAATAGAGTGCTTTATTCTTGCATAGCTGCACGTTTTTGGACAATACAAACAGTAGTTCATGAAATACTTAGGGCAAGGGGTAGCCAATATAAACACAAATGCAGAGATCATGATTCATCCACAAACTGCCATGTGGACTCATATTTTATCTCTCCTAAAATAAATGATTAAATAAAGTATGTCGTGTTGGTGTAATAGTTGTCCCTAACTTTTGATGCAAGTTTTTGAAAATGCGGTATGTAATTGACAGGCTGCCTGGCACCTCTAGCACCTAGGCGGCCATATGCGTTTGTACAGAAAAAGATAGAGGAATATGTAAAACATTCAGTGTTACCATATAATTATTTGGAAAATAAGGGGAATACCTTAGATTAAAAGCCTAGTGGTAAGCGAGGCATAGCACCACAGGCGGTGCCTAAACGGCCGAGGTGACCGCCTTTTAAAACAGACTCTTAGTGGGTTATTGGCTAGCTCAAGTTGGCAGTAGATAGCACGTGATAAGTGGGGATCCTTCTATTTCGCCATTTTTTTTTTTTGGAAATCAATGGAACTAGAGTCATGAGGGCAACATAGTGCATGAGCTTTAGTTTTCTATTACTTTTATAATAATCGTTCCAGCATTCAATGGAACTAGAGTCATGAGGGCAACATAGTGCATGAACTTTAGTTTGCTATTACTTTTATAATAATCGTTCCAGCATTCTGATAACTAATCTTGGGAATTTTTCTCTGTTGTTACAAAGAGCTTGCTGAATATAGTTTCAAGTTCAATACATGATACTTTGCTTGATGCCTTATAAGTTATAACTGTATAATGTGTTGCAGATGAGCCTGTACTTTGCACCAGCTTTTTTCAGCCATCTTCTGGGGAAATGTCTCAAACGAAAACATCCGATTGCTGAAGTCATGAAACTCGCATTCATTGTGTTGGGAACTTTTGTTATTGTCTGGTGGCCGTTTTTGCATTCTTCTGAGGCTGTGCTACAGGTAATTGTGGACCTCCTCATATATTCAGAAATGCACTAAGTCAACCTAGAGCAGTCCGTTTCCATTGAGCTTATGACTCAGTACAACTTAATAGTCAGTACTGAACTTGTGAAGTCTTTGTTATCAGGTGATCTCTCGGTTAGCTCCATTTGAGAGAGGTATATATGAGGATTACGTCGCAAATTTCTGGTGCAGCACTTCAGTTATTATCAAGTGGAAGAAATTGTTTGCGATTAAACAACTAAAACTTATTAGTCTATCTGCTACGATCCTGGCTTTCTTGCCTTCACTCGTCCAGCAAATAAAATCACCAAGTGATCTTGGCTTCCTTTATTCTTTGATGAACAGCTCATTTGCTTTCTACTTGTTCTCGTACCAAGGTATGTCATAATTCTCAGAGGTTTTTCCTTTTATTTGTAGGTATAAATTGTTTCATTATATTTGTATTGTTCCTTGTTTTGTATTTGCAGTGCATGAGAAATCAATATTGCTTCCTCTTTTACCGGCAAGCCTTTTGGTGCTAAAAGAACCTCAATTGTATGTATGGTTTGTGTACTTTGCCCTTTTCTCAATATACCCACTTATCTGCCGTGACCAGCTTCTTCTACAGTATATAGCTATTATTGGCTTGTTTTTTCTTATATACTACGCACCTAGTAGAAGCCACAAAAGGAGATCGAAAATTTCATGTGGAATAACGCTAATTCTTAGCTTGGTTTTTGTATTTTCACTTGCACTTCATATTACCTACTTGCAAACAGAGCCTCCCAAGAGGTATCCCTTCCTCTTTGATGCGCTGATAATGTTCATTTGCTTTTCACAATTTGTCATTTTGACTCTGTACACCAATTATAAGCAGTGGGCATTGGGCACCCATTCTAGATCATTAGGCATGAAGAAAGATCTATGATCAAAATTTTGGCGGCTAATTTTACAGGCAAAGTCACTATACCATTGTAACCTTATGTTGTGTATGTTCCCTTGTAACATTGATTCATTTTCTTTTCTCATGAATGAAATGGATGAGATTTTGCATATTGAGCAAATGGCGACATCTCTATATATAGATAAAAGTTTTGAGTCAAATTGTGAACTCTACTACACTAACTCGAAACTGAATGGCAATTTGATTCTAAGTCTAGCTTTTATGCCACAACAGATCAAGATTGTATTATGCTATCTTTTCAAGCATTGGGCAACTCCTTGAAATTGCCAACGTGTCCTGTTTAGGGCATTTTTGAAACCTTTGTCGACCTCATCCAACTTATCTCTCATCGCTTTGCAAAGCAATGCCTTTTCACTTTGTCCATATGGTTCCCGTGCTGCCAATTCACTGCCTCTTTCCCAGAATGCTCATTTTGGGCTGGGTATGCTCGATCTAAGGCAGGGAGCTCAAATCAAGACGACGAACTTTGGGAATGAGCTAGGGAGCAGCAGGGCTTGGGAGTGGAGAAGGCAACTCGAGTGAGCCAAACCGGGGGGGACTGTTTTGAAGGCAATGAAATCCTTGGCCGGGCGGGTGAAATTGCTGGCGAACGTTGCCCGAGCTAGAGGCTCCCCGAGCCTGATCCTTTGCTCAGGAAGCAAATTTCTGGTATCATCTTTGTTACGTAAACTCCTTTGGTCTCCATTGTTGCATTTTAGGACATAAATATAAGCGGCAGATAGATGTTTCTTCAGAACATCCTATGCAAAATCACTGGAGCGCAAAAGTTCTGAACAACTACAGTAAAAAATTCATATCTCTACATAATATTCCTAATGCCGCTTGCTGGCCAGAAAGGAAAAAAGTTGAGGAACTGGGACTGTCAATCCACCAATCGGCTACTTTGGTTCGACCTTGGATTGGAAGGAATATCCTCCACTGTAGTCAAATGAGTCCGTGCTCACATCCTTGTCCTTCTTTGGGAGAGTATCATTGTAAGGATGACGCGGAGCTCCCTTGCTTGCATCGAACTCAGTTGCTGATGTCGAGGCCGACGTTGAAGAGCTGCTGAGCCCTTCGCTCTGCAGCATCACCTCGATCTCCTTGACGACCTCGCTCATGGACGGCCGGGCTGGAGCCACCTCGTCGACGCACTTGAGGGCCAGCTGAACGAACTTGCTGAAAGCCGCGAGATGGTTGGTGTTCATGATCCTGGCGTCTATCATGTCCTTGATGCCGCAGAACTCGGTGTCGGAGGCATCGAATGCCGTCTTCACCTCGCGAACGATGTACTTGCCCTTCTCGATCGGCTGCTTCGCGATGATCAGTTCGAGCATGACCACGCCGAAGCTGTAGACGTCGCTCTTCTGGGTCAGTTGCTGGGACATATAGTACTCAGGGTCCAGGTAGCCCTGCAAGGGAAGCAAGAAGGGAGAGACGGAGAGTTCAGATCACCGGAGTCGTCATCAGCACCGACAGATGGGGTAACTGACAGCGTATATGAATCTGATGAAATGTAATGTGGCTACCAGAGTTCCTTTCACTTGAGTGCTGACGTGCCCCCTCTCGCTGTCGGAGACAAGCTTGGAGAGGCCGAAGTCGGCGACCTTGGCCGTGAGATGCTCGTCCATGAGGATGTTGCTGGACTTCACGTCCCGGTGGATGATGGGCGGGTCAGCGAGCTCGTGGAGGTAGGCCAGCCCGCGCGCCGCGCCGAGCGCCGCCCGGAGCCGCTTCTTCCAGTCGAGATGCAGGCCGCTCTTCCCTGCAGTTCCAATCCCACCCTGACGGCCTCAGTAACCGCAGTGCCCCGATCGATCTTATGCCCTCGGAAGAAGGGTGTCATCCTTACCGGAGAGGCTGTCGCGCAGCGTGCCGCCGGACATGAACTCGTAGACGAGCATCTGCTCTCCCTGCTCGAA